>AYEL01064985.1:0-15830 GCA_000484575.1 Olivierus martensii | reverse complement strand
ATATATATATTTATATATTTTATTAATAAAAATGACAATAATTCAATAAATTTAAGTTACTTTTCAACTAACTGTATGACATAATTAATGAAAATAAGTTATGCCATATAATTAACATAATACTTCGATTTTTACCAATAATTTTTTTAAAATATGGTCTGATTTTCTTCATTCATAGCTTATTTTATCTAGAAAGCTTGCCACTATTCAAAAATATAAAATATTTCATTGGATGATTAAGATTTTGTACAAAAAATTCATGTTTTCTTCAATCTCATATAAGAAACGAAAAGTTGTGAAAGAAAGAAAATTTAAAAAAATTTTCACAACAGAACCAAAATGAAAAATATAATAAACTATAAAAATTTCAAAAGATTTCAATGAAAATTAAGCAACATTTCACAATTTGAATTTTTTGTATATTAAGTTTAACAGTAAATTCAAAACTAGCACAAGACTACAGAAATTACTTTATTTGACAAACATTTTCAACCCTCCTTTGGGGTCATCATCTGATGATGATCCCGAAGGAGGATTGAAAAATAAAGTAATTTTTGCAGTCTTGTGCTAGTTTTGAATTTACTATTTTGCAATAGTCCAGAAGCAAAAGACAGACTGTTGAGGTCCACAATATATTTTGAAAAATATTGTGGACCTCAACGGACACATACAAACACTGCTTAAATGCTTTTCATGAATTAATTCATGAACAAGTGTTTATGCAGGAAAAAAAGCAATTTTTGATGATATTAAAATATATGTGAAAATATTTTAAGCTCTCCTGTTTCACTTATGTTCTGTTCTGTAAAATGAATGTACAAAAATGGACTTAAAAAACAGATATTTTAGATATTTATGTTCTGTTAACTGAAGAGGGCTTAAAACATCAAAACTATTTTTTTATTAGTATTTTAATAAGAATAATAAAAATATATAACCCTGCGATTGAGGTTACAACTTCTTTCTTAAACAAGATCCTCATCAATCTTTAACGTTTTCAGTATCTCTACCATCTTCAGGCTAAGCTGTTCTATAGAATGTTAATTCGAACTCTATAACGGTTCGCGTACAGATTCATAGCAAAAAATATAAACAAACGAACAATAAGGAACATCGTTGCTAAGTAACTGTTCACTAGGCAACCGGTGACATGCGTCAAGGTGAAATTAAGTTTGCAAAGATGTAATAACTGTGAAAAAATGTAAAACAAAAAATTTAAAAACAAACAATGGTGAACGTAAAAAGTCGTGCATTAGCTTCTTTTACTTTCCTGCAATGCGTATTTCCAGGCTGCTGGGAGCTCTATCACTGTTCTTCATTCGCTTGTCATTCAACAACCTCTCATATTTCCCTTTCCTCAAAATCTCCAACGATTCAGCCATGTACGTCTGAATTGTTGGAGATTTTGTTTTACGTTTTTTTCACAGTTATTACATCTTTGTGAACTTAATTTCATCTTGACACATGTCACCGGTTACCTAGTGAATGGTTACTTGGCAACGATGTTCCTTATTGTTCGTTTGTTTATATTTTTTGCTATGAATCTGTACCTGAACCATTAGAGTTCAAATTAACATTCTATAGAACAGCTTAGCCTGAAGATGGTAGAGATACTGAAAACGTTAGCGATTGATGAGGATCTTGTTTAAGAAAGAAGCAGTAACCTCAACCGCAGTAAGTGCTAGATATTTTTATTATTGTTAGAAGAGTTTAAGCGGTGTTTTTTGGAAATATGTATTTTAATAAGATTAAAAATTTCTATTTTTTTTGCTTAAAGGCTTGTTTGTGAAATAATGTAGTAGTGAATTTTTTTAGAGATTTATTATATAATTTTATAATTTCATACACTGAAGGTTTTGATTATATACCGAGATCTACACTCTTTCCCTACACGACGCTCTTCCGATCTAATAATAATAATTAATAATTAGGTTCTTGGTACAAGACGATTGATGCATATTCCATTTGAAGAATTTGAAAAGGTAATTATTTTTAAATAAATATAATTCTAAATACAATATTTTTAATAATGTTATCCATTTTTAACAGTTTGTTTTATGATATATTCTAAAGATTAAGTATTTCAGAATCAATTTAATAGTTTCTTTCATTATTTATTCACATTATTATTTTTTTATCAACATTAAATCTATATTTAAATTTCAAAAATACTTTGAGACAGTTTTAGAGCAGATATTTTGAATAGTGTTTACTCAGTGAAATCCTGAAATTTTTCTTAATTATTTAGTAATTATCGGCAGTATATATTTAGGATTATTCGCCGTAAAAATGCCGCGGATTATACGGCGCTGCGGATTATGCGACGTTTTTTTTTTTTACTCGAAAAAAAAGGCTTTGCGGATAATACGCCGCTGCGGATTATATACAGGAAAATACGGTAATTACATTTTTTTCATTTAACATCCAATAATCTGACAAATCTCTGAAATCTGACAAGCCCCGGAACCATATGTGTCGGATTAAGGAGACTCTACTGTATTAACCAGGGCCGCATTTATACTTTTGGAGGCCCTAGGCGCAATATCATTATGAGGCCCCAAAAAACAAGTCTGTTTCATTTGATCAAATTCATGCACTTTTTTAAAGTTTATTGAAAATAAAAGTTGACATTCCTATAATAACTGACAACATTAGCATACATATATTTGTATTAAAAAATTATAAAAATAAATCCGTTCAAATTTAAATTAAAAGAAATTAATAATTAAAAATTTTTTCTACCTAGGATTTTAGTTTAACCAGGGCCGCATTTATACTTTTGGAGGCCCTAGGCGCAATATCATTATGAGGCCCCAAAAAACAAGTCTGTTTCATTTGATCAAATTCATGCACTTTTTTAAAGTTTATTGAAAATAAAAGTTGACATTCCTATAATAACTGACAACATTAGCATACATATATTTGTATTAAAAAATTATAAAAATAAATCCGTTCAAATTTAAATTAAAAGAAATTAATAATTAAAAATTTTTTCTACCTAGGATTTTAGCAAATATATCTATAATGTGATCATAATTAATCAAATCCATTACTTCTGATTTGATGCATAACAACAGATCGCTTGTTTTATTTTGATGCAAGTTGCTTCTTAAATAATTTTTTATTTGTTTCAACACTGAAAATGAGCATTCAGCATTTGCATTTGAAATAGCATAGTCAAAAATATTTTTAAAATTGTTTCTATGTTCGGAAAAGTAGACCTTAACCCATCTTATATCAAGAGGCACGGCAGTGACTCTAAGCCAAGTACAGTAGTCACTGACTGACTATTATTACCGGAGTCATTACAGCCAAAATTCAACTCGCTGTTACTTTGGTCCTAAGTTAAATATTATTAATCTGACAATTACATTTGAGAAAAGTATTCAATAGGACATAGATTGCTAAATTTGAAGTTTCATATCCAATTAATAATAGAATTATCTAAATTTTCACAAATATCCTGTTTCGGTAATACTGTACTTGGCTTATTTTTTTACATATGAGATGTTTTTGATGGGATAAATTTATACATATATTTAATAGAAAAAAATTTCTCCCTTTATCATTATCAAAAATTGTTTAACTTCATCAACAAATTTTTCTGAATCAATATCAATCCCATAAGTTTGTAAAATTTTATTAATGCTAGTCCTGTATTCATCTTGATCTATATATATCCTTTTTCAAAAAAATGTTAAACATATTTAATGTGTCTAAATAGCTTTTTGTTCTTTCATTAATTTCCATTACAGGAATATTACAACCGAAGATCGCGTGACGTCACTATCAGTTGAGAGTGAGACGGAGTATAGTATTTATAATATGATAAAAAAAAAAAATGTACATTATATAATAAATTATTCATAATTAATGCTAATTAACAAGGAATTTGCTTATGCATAATTTGATAGCAGTGAGGTTAAAACAGTTCTCTTTCTACTTTTTTGTATTTTACATTTATTAATTTTTTCATTAGGCAAGTTTTTTGTTAAAAAGAATATTATTTTTATTTAATATAATCTTTATTTGTTGTTATCGTCTCAACTTCTTTATTAAAATATACTTTCAATAATGCTGTTTCTTACCTTACAATAAAAAAAGCCTTAAATTTTGAAAGATAGTAAGATAGATACTGAATAGTTACATAAAATGAAGTGAATGAACTACATTTAGTTACATAAAAGTACAATATTTCTAAGTAAAGAAACAACAACAAAAAGTTTTCAAAATCAATAGCATATGATACAATAATTTTGTATACCATATATTAATTCATTAAAATAGAATGGAAAAATGAAAAGTGATTGTCTTGCCAAACATGAATTCCTTTAAGATATAAAATTTGAAGTATTTGCTTAGTATGGTTTTATTTAAAGGATGAAATTTAAATTATAGAAAATATTAATGTTTTAATTAAATTGCATTTTATTATCTGAAGTAAACTAGCTATAGTTTAATATGATGGATTAATCATTGCATTGATGGCTGACTGGAATTAAGCCACACAAACTAGTCGATATTACAATAATCCAATCACATTCTGCATCATACCAAAATTGCTTGTCATTCATTGCATACTCATTACAGCAACATTAACACTTCCGATGAAAAAGAGATGGAATGAACAATATCCCAAGCATCAAATGTTAGATATTTGGTGCAATGGGACATGTGCAGTGAAAAAACAAAAAGAAACCTTTGAAATCTTTTAAAATATTTTTGTTTTATGCCTTCTTTTAACTCTGGAAAGTTGAGCATGTTTATCTGCATATTGTTTGGTAAATAAATGTTCAAGAAATGCTGATTGGCTATGAAAACAAGTCATGAGTGATGCCAATTTAACAGCTTCACCAAGGATTGCATCTAGCAACGTTTTATGAAATGATCATGTGACTAGAGAAATTACTTCTGATGTCAGATCACGGTTGATGCCATCGACTAGTTTGTGACTAGCCTAATAGAAATTGGTTTAAATTTATTGTTTTCATTTAAATGAATGAATAAAGAAATATTTGTAATTTATAATTACAGCCTGTTATTATATAAGTTGGGAAACTTATATAATACTAATATAAATTTGATTTTAAATAAAATATTTTTTGTAACTTTTTTTCAGATGTAAAGCATAAACATTGTTTTTGTAAATTACAAGTTTGAACATGTTAGTTTACATTATTGAAATGTTATATTACTTAATTTATTTATGTTTTTGCATGTTGTTTACTGATCTAAAGTATCATATTATTGGTATGATGTAACATTATTTCCTTTTTAGTCAAGGAACAATATTGCTCCATAAGCTTGTATAGGTACAATTATTATAGTCCTGTAGCTTATAAATTTTTAATTCAGAATTTTTGTTACATTCAAATTTTCTCCAACTTACATAAAATTTGACTTATGTAAATTTTCGAGTTGGGAGTGGCTGTATAAGATTTGTAGATAATTGATTTAAATAAATTAATTTCATATTTGCTTTCAGTTGAAGAACGTGTTATTAATGAAGAATACAGAATATGGAAGAAGAATACTCCATTTCTTTATGATTTGGTAATGACTCATGCTTTAGAATGGCCCAGTTTAACAACACAGTGGCTTCCTGATGTAACAAAGTAATTTTTTTAACTTTATTTTTACTTGAAAATATGCTGTTATCCTGAATTTTTCAACAAAATATTTCATAACGAAAAGACAAGATATTTGAGAAATTATGTACAAATTTTTAATTTAATTCATCATAATTTCTCAGATTAAACTGTTTCATATCATAAAACTATCGTAATAATTATTTAGCTGAAATGCATGTTTTATTGATAAATGATTATGGCTATAGAAAATCTTTATTTCTAGATTCTCTGCCATTGTTACATGCAATAAAATGTATGATATATTATTTTTATATTTGTCCTGCTTCTCTGTTAAATTTTGTTGTGTATATTAAATTTTATATATATTTTATAGTTGCTTGACATTGTTTGTAATTTAAAAGTTTTATTGTTTAAATTGTATTCTATAACTAGATAAGGCATGACACTATTTGGATATTTCTTATATGTAATTATCTCTTAACCCACAATTGATTTCAGTGGACTGAGATTTCGCATTTTACCAAATTCGGTAATAAGATCACATAATTTTTTTTTTTTTTTCAAAAAATTTGGAAAAATTAGAATTTTCCTGAATTGCTAAGTTGTTCCCATTGCATTCATTACATTTTGTAAAGCATTTGAATTAGCAGATAATAAAATACCCACTGGCTGACAATCCACACGAAATCACTCATGTTACAAAATAATGTAGGTGTTCATAATTAATAATTTCTAAAAATGGATCACTGTTTCATAGCACTGTATGTTGCTTGTTTCACATTGCATTTTGATATATATAAATAAACTACAGGTAGGCCTCGATTAGTGCGAATAATTGGTTCCACGAATTTCTCGCACTAATCGAAGTATTAACTCTATGGAAAATATGGTAATTGGTTCTTGCTTTGTGAGATTCCGGCCATTAGCTAACCTCACGATGAATAACCACAATACTAACTTAACACTAACTGTTTAAGAAATATTTATTTTCATATTTTACATCGTTGTTCATCATCTAAATTAATAACTTACCAGGAATTGCGTCTCATACCATCATCAAACCAACTGCCAAATCGAAACCAAAAGAGCAAATCGAAAGCGGAAGTGAATCACTGCTTTTATGTCGCTTAATCACATCCATTTTTTTGCTCTAGCATAATCACTAATTTATTGCGGTATTTTTCGTGGCAACATTAACCACGATAATCGAGGTATTCCTGTAGTTAAAAATAAACCACTAGTTATAAATAAACTAGTTTGTTTATCACAAATGACATTAAAAGTATTAATAATGAGATTTTCTTTCTCACTAAATGTAATCTCATCGTTAACTTGTGAAACTTCGTCATACATTTTTTTTGTTTTTTCACTCTTTTCTTCTCATCTTTAAATTTTGTTTCATCTGTTAATAAATTTGCTTCTTCATTTAAAGCAACAAAACTATTTCTTATATTTAAAATAAAACCAACTAAAGACTATAACAAATTATTAGCTAACAGCAAATTCGTATCGGGATTTTGTAGAGAATTACTTGTAGCATTTATTCGTTGTAAAATTTTGTTCCACACAACTGTTAGTATTGTTATTTCTAAATTGTCAAAATGTTCAGTTAATTTAGAAATAGGTTTTTCATGAGAAGAAATGGATAGCTCAAGTAATGCCTCTTTAATTTGTTTATATCCACGTTTCAAAGTCAATACAGCGTCAGCTCTCGCAGACCATCTCGTTTCACTTAATCTTTTAACTGTTAAAGAATTTTTAAAAATTGTTTAAGGAATATAGTCATCTTCTTACTGAAGATGAAAAGTAATTACATATACATTTTGAATAAAACAAAAATATTGCACTGCTTCTGAACAAGATTCTGCTGCATAATTGCCAGTTAAGTTTAATTAATGACTAGAGCATGGTATATAATATGCAGAGGGACTGTTTTTTCAGCTTAGCTTGTAAACCCATATAGACACCTTTCATATTTGCAGCGTTATCATAGCTTTGCTCTCTGCAATTTTTATATCCAACGATAATTCTTCTAATTTTTTTAATATTACCTTTTCTAAATATAATTAGTTGTAAATATGAAAAAGATATGGTAGAACTATTTCTCTACTAAGCAGCCAAAAAAAAAAAACAAAAAAAGACATAGAATTACGTCAACGACATCGAATATGTTAACTTCGATTGGTTACAGCCATGTGATAAAAATACAAATCTTAGAATAGAAAACTAAGGAATAGTAATAAATTTAAAAAATTCCAAAATTCTATTTTTATTCTCATTCTTCTACAGTTGTGCAAAATATGTAGATATAGGGAACAAAACATCTATTACCCCATAGTTTTTTGCCTTGTATGTGATACACTCACATAGACGAATTTATTCAATACTACAGTTCCTGTAAGTTTTATATTCTAAGGAAAGAACAGTAAATTTCAATTGGAGGCAGAGGGCCTCACAAATATTTCAGCAGTCTCTAATTTTTATATTAGAGCAGGGGTGGGCAAACTTTTGGGAAAAAGGCCATATTGCATCAATGAAATATAGCCTAGGGCCGCACTTTCCCAGTGATCCCTATCCTTCACCATCTGACCTCCTCCACGGTGTGGGTGTAGCCCGTGGTTGGAAATGATCCTGCCGTTTAGTAATTTATCTGATTGGAAAGGGGTGTAAAACAAAATAGCAAAAAACTCTCAAACTCCTGCCTTCATCTAATAACTGTCTGAGGATTATGTAGCCAAAATAGAAAGATCGTAAGGGGTGCATTTGTTGACTAACATATTATAAAAGGGTAATATGTTAAAATTAAGCCAATTTTCTTAGTAGATCAGCTTTCATTGGCCGTTATATGAATTATGGGTTTGAATAATGCCAGCAGTCTGGAAAAAAAGTGAAGGTCATTTTCAGAAAAGCTCGGCAGAGTCGAAATTCTTTTAAATTATATATTAAAATTATAATTTAATCATTTTAATATGAAACATAATTAAAGATAGGAAATTGCACAAATATATTAAATACAAATACCTGAAATTATGAAAGTTAGGAAATTGCACAAATATTAAATACAAACACCATGAAATTACGAAATATTGCACAAATATTAAATACAAACACTGTGAAATTACAAAAGATATTGGGGTTGATTGACTGACAAAACGATTTTGATTTTGAATGCATTTTGCAACCGATTTCTTATGCAATGACATTTATTCTGGTTAACGGTTAATCAAATCGATTTTTGTAAGAAATATGACATTGTAATGACATCTACAGTTTACCATATGAATTATTATTTATTACTTTTCTAGAAATTACATAAACTATATTGCTGAGATGTGGAACAGATTTGATATTTTTTTGTATTCATTTTATTTATCGATAAAAATTTTGCCATTATAGCTATTAGTTGGAGGGCCGCATGCGGCCCGCGGGCCATAGTTTGCCCACCTCTGTATTATAGGTAATTTAGAGGTTTTTTTTATATTAGAGGTAATAGAGAGTAATTTTTATATTATGAATATCTAAAAAAATTTTATTTTGCAACTATAAAGGAGCTGTTTTTATATTGTTATTTGTGATGAGTGAGATTTTAAAATGTGGCCCCCTATAGAGAGACCCCCAGCTTGCACTTAATGTGCCTAATGGTAAATGCGGCCCTGATGTTAACTAACTATGCAAAATACAGCATGTAATTTCAGAATTTTTGGGAGCTACATAACAATAGTATCATAATTACAAACAACACTTACAAAGTAAATTCATAGCTTGAGGAGTGCCTATACTGACTGTTTTCTTAAAAAGCTAATAAGTTATTTTTTCAAAATTTTTGTTTTTTTGAGTTTGACTGATAATTTCAATTTTTTAAAGTGTGAATAAATATATAAAATTGGTGTAAAAGGTAAATAGTATATAAAACTTTATAAAATTTAATTTTTTTTTAAATATGTTTACAAATAAAATTAAGAATATTAATTATTGATTTAGAAATGATTAATTTTAATTTAATCAAGTTTTATCTGATGATTTTTTTATTGGAATTTATTTTTTGAAGAGATGCAATTTACTTTCTTATAATTAATATAGCAAAAATTTTTTTGTATCATATAAGATAAAAAATAGTTATATTAAAGTTCAATATAGATGTCTGGGACAGGTATTTGAAAATGTTCAAAATTTATGGATTTTCCACCACCAATATTTATTATTGCACTCCAGTTTATCATCATAAATGCAAAACTACAAGACCAAATATAGAAAGGATGCTTTTTGTGTATCAGATCATTGGTCAAAGATTCAAACCTCTTTATCAGTTGCATTGATTAATCACAGAATTTATTGATGACAATGCTGTCATAAGTATGAATGGTTGTATGTCAATACAATTGTAATTCAAGGACTACTTGTACTATATAAATTTTCATATAATTAATTACAAGTATATTTTGAAAAATGTGGGAAAATTGATCCTAAGTTCAAAAGATTAAATAATTTTATCCACAAAATACTGTATTTAAATATCTAAATATATTCGCCTTAGATTCTTTAAATTCTTCATCAGAATGTAATACAGGTTGATTATCAAAAATCTGTCAATCAGTATTCTGGTTCCATCAGTTTTCCAGCATGAATGTCAGAGCGCATTTTTAAATTTACCGCATTGGCACACCATTGTTTTCTAGAGGCACCATTTATGTTTTGACAGCGCTGTACTCCAGAATCAGATGTTTGGTCATGCTTCCAACTAGGGTTGCCAGATTGGTTTTTCTGATGCCAAATGAACTCTTTTTGCCTTTTTTTTGACATGGTATTAAAATTTTTTTTAATATTTTGGCGTTTTTTTCTGGCTTTTTTTTGCTTTTGGCATTATATAAAATCTTTTAACTTTTTTTGAGGGTACAGTAACGAATTAAAATTCCATAGAATTATTATATTTAGTTGAATTAACATTCTATAGAACTACAGTTTTTTATTTAGTTATTAAACATTTTAAAATTTCATTTGCTTTTCATTTAGTGTTTAATTTTATTTCTTTAAAGCATTATACAAGTAGTCTTTTTCTGTTAAATATATACAGAATATATATACATCAAAAATCCGGAATTTTCGAAAATCCGATAATCCTCAGGTTCTGAGGTTGCCAGATTTTTGATAGTCAACTTGTACTTCACAAATTTGTATCTGCATATAGATTTCTGAAATATATCTGCACCAGTAGGTTTATATGTATATATACTTACACATACATATACATATTTCATATGACTATGCAATTCACATGGATAAGATCATTATATAAGACTTGATAGCCATAAATGAAAGAATCATATTCAAATACATTAAATGATTAAAAATTAATTCCTTTAAAAAGTTTTCCTTTGAACTCTATTTTCTAAATAAATTTTAGCTTAAACTAATATAACATTACATTTAAAATTTAATGGCTTTTTTTTAGGTGATGAATGCTTGCTTTGATGTATTTACTACATGGGATGATGAATATGATAAATTACAAGGATTACTTAGAGATATTGTAAAAAAGAAGAGGGATGAGCATCTTAAAATGGTTTGGAGAGTTAGTCCTGCCCACAAAAGATTACAAGCTCGTATGGAACAAATGAGGAAGTAAGTAGTAATGAATGTAAAAGCTCAATGGAAAAATTTATATAATGCTACTATAGTTATCATTTTATAGTAATTCATAATAAATGTTATATTTATTTGTATATAATATTCTATTGAATACATTGCCCTTCATGATTTTGAAAAAAAAAATAAATTTCACAATTTATCTGTCTTGACGTAGACAAAAAAATGTCATATATTAATAGTTTTTCAGATAAGTTTACAGACATTAAACATTTATTAATACAACTTTTTTTGATGATAATATTCACTATCATCAACTCCACTAAATATTCAATAACGAAAAATCTCAGGTTAAAGCTGTTTATTGTATTTTTCACAGATATTCCTCATTTAATGACCGAGTTCCATTCTCACGACTTGATTGTAGAACAAATTGGTTAGTGAGCAAATAACTTGTTCACATATATTTAAAAATTATTGGAAACAAATTTCAACTTAAAAATTTATATCTTAATTATGTGCAAAATATTTTTCTTTATCAGATTTTTGAAACTATGAATGCGGGGAATTATGTGTGTGAGGTACCGGAACTCTGAATATAATAAAAAAATAATAATAATAATTAAGACATAATTAAAACCAGCAAGAGAAATAGAAGAAATAAGAAGGAATTTATAATGAATAATGAAAAACTTCTTACTTTAGTTAATAAATAAAAGCAACCAATAAGCCAAATGAGTCTTTTGGCTTATTGGTTGCTTTTATTTATTAAGAAGGAATTTGTCACCAAAGCTACAATATGATAACAGATGTGTTATGTTTTGTCATTGTTCTTTTAAATAATGAATTTCGACGAAATAGTTTATTCAGGTATCAATTTAAAATATAAGAAATGATACCTGAACCATTTGTAAGTTAAAGAGAAAACATCCCCGGGAATAAGGGTCAAAATAGGGTCACGGATATTTAAGATCTGATGTACCCTCAATCGAGGCTTGCTCTTACTGGCTTGCCTATTTCCTCCTCACTCTACCTTCCTGGGATCTCCGTTCATCTCCCTGTTTCAATGGTAACTCTGAGATTTCCGAATTTAGAGTCGGAAGGCCCCATTTAATCCACTAAATTCTTCAATAGTCATCTGATTTCGACTAGTGCATCACTTTTCTTTTTGTTTATGAATTTAGAGAGATTTCTCACCGAATTTTGTGAAATGACTAAAGATTGTTATCTTTGGATTAAAGACTTTGTTTAACATCTTTGTGTTGATCCTTCAACGGTCAGCCGACATTAATTTTCGTTGTTGTCGTCATAATCAAGATAATACAGGTATCTCTCTCAAATGTTATGAGTTGTTAATTGTGATTTGAAAGTCTCTCTAATAAAGGAAGTTGTTTTGTTAAATGTCATCTCTGTTCCATCTGCCGACTCTCATTACCCATCCTTACACGCGTCCCTCACCGCACTTTAGGCCAACACCTGTTTACATCGTCCTCGGGCCGTGCGGGCCTTATACATGAAATAGAAGTTGTACATGATGCATATGGGCAAAAACCAAATTTTCCATTAAAAAGAAAGTTTGTAAGTTCAAACAGTTGATAAACAGTTAGGTCATTAAATGAAGAGTAACTGTATTTGACAAACCGTTTTTTCTGTATAGACTTCACAATATTTTATTTTAATTTTTGTTAGGCATCATTTATGATATGATTCAAAATTAAAAAAATATGTATATAATAATACCCTACTTTACATAAATTCGAAGATACATAACTTCTCATCCTACCCTCTCGCCCATTTGTTTGTTTCATAATTACATAATGTGTGTGTGTACATATTTCATTTGCTGATTTATTGATTAAGAGTCTTTAATTACAGCTACATATTATAAACTTTTATAATTTGTAGTTTTCTTGGTAATAAAAAGCCAGTTAAAAATGTAATACATATGTACCTGAAATTAGATTTGGGAATCTGTAAATACCCCGACTTACATAATTTTCGACTTACATTATGCTTCCTAGATCCACTTATTATGTAACTCCAGGGTATTACTGTTAATAGATTTCAGAATTTTCTTTTTTGAATTATTATAACTATCTGGTTTAAAACTATGATGGCTCCCTCATTTTCTGAAACTTAAGGTAAAATTTTTCATTATTAACAATAAATTCCTTTTAAATAAAAAAAAATTACAAAAATAACAAAAATAAATCTTAATTCTGTGAAAAAAATATTTCTTGTAATTTATTCAAAAAAATTTTATTTCCTGTGATATTTACATAAAAAATAAAATAAAATTGAATATAAACCATCACTGATATTATAAAGTGGGCTGCCTATGTCAGTATTTTTTCTCTTTCTAATTATTCTTCAGTAAATTTTTTTCAATCTTAGACTAGAGATTTCCTCTATTGATTATTCATTCAAAATTATTAACTAAAGTGTTTTGACAAACCTAAATAAGACAAAATCAGCTTAGTTTACAATATTAATTTATAAATATATATTAAATTTCTTCATAAACAGTATATTATGTTTCAGTTTGCAGACAAGGACCACATCAAAACTATATAGATATACAAAAAACTTAAGTAAGGGATTTGATTAGAATCCCTAAATTGATTTATATTATGTTATCTGATTTGAGCCAAATCTGTCTGCCTGAATTTTCTATGAGAGTTTGTGGCTATTAATTAGCCCATTTAGGAACAGTGGTATTGGCCTAGTCTGATAATTATATTAATGCACACAGAACAGTCAATTTAATGTAAAAGGTAACAGCATCAGTAAGAACGGTGTTTATTTTTTGTAATTGTATTTCTGGGTTTTCAGTTTCAAATAAACATTCATTGCAGTTTGCTTTATTTGATGGCTAATCATGCAACCTTTCAAGAACAACTTAAAATTACAACTCTCTGCCAATTTAGAACACAGAATCATGGTTAGAATTGATTGGAATGTGCAGAACATCATTGCACATCTGATTATTGTATATATTATAGACATGCAGATTATTTACTACATATTAAAATCATATTAATATCACAATTTTATTTGAAACTTATAACTTATATATCAAAATTATCATTATTTTATGTCAACTGTGTTTACTATAACATTGCAAATAATTTATTGGGCTGTATCCTCAGCATAACGATATAAGTGAACTTCACCTCTCCCATAGATTCAATACTGACTGATGATGGCATCAAGTATCGTTCATATTTGATAGTAATTGATTACTACGTAAGTATTTTTGAAGAAGAAAGAATTATTGAGTGGAAGTATTATTATAATATTTCAAGCAGTTCATTATATAATGGGAAATAAAACAATAATGCTGAAGGATTCGAGTTATCAATTATTATTTTCAATAAAAATAATAATTGGTAACTTTAATATTTACCTGTAATGTGTGGAATTCATTAATTACAAAATTTTACCATACACTAACTACTGAATGAGAGTGGAATTTAAATACAAAATACTACCATCACTAATTACAAAACTTTAACAAATTAATGAAACTCAAGATGAAAAATTTAATCCCAACTTTTACAAATTAATAAAAGATCTATAGATATATCTGATAATGATGAATTTGTTTTTCTACATAATATAAATCAACCTAATTAAATAATAATAATAATCTAAAGCAGTGCAGCTATATTTACCCCTAGCATATTAGTTTGGAATTAAACTGTATACTTAATAATTATTTATAATTTAAACTATGGTGCTGCCATCTATTATATAATAATTGAACTTTAATTTTTGACTAAATTCCCAAAATAAAAATCATGCTTGGATCCAAAGTCAAACCATATCCTTTGGATATCCATCCTGACACTTTAATCAGTTAGATTACCAAGGCAAACAGCAGATTATCATTTCAGAAAGTTTGTATACTAAATAGTTTGAAATAATTATCAGACTAGACCGATACCACTGCTCCTGAATGGGCTAACTACATAGACATGAACTCTCATAGAAAATTCAGGCAGACAATTTACCTCAAATCAAACAATCTAAACCAGCCAAATTTACCACTAGCATATTATTTTGGAATTAAACTATATATTTAATAATTATTAATCTAATAGATGATAGCACTGTAATATAAATTTAAAAATAATTATTAAATGTACAGTTTAATTCTAAAATAATACACTAGGGTAAATTTGTCTGCTTTAGATTGTTTATTTTTCTACTTTATTTCTTCTTTCCATTTGCTTATTTCTTGATTTAATTGAGACTGGACAGTAGGCAAGAGTAGTGATTACCAAGTAAGGAGTCACTTTTTTTTCTTCTACATGCAAAATTCTGTTCTGTTCAATATTCCTGAATTGTTTTTATGCATTTTTGTTTCTTTCCAATTTTCTTCATTTTATCAAATTTTTTGGTAAAACAAAGAAAATTGGGAATGGTAAAATGGAGAAAGGTTGAGTTCATTCTTAATCCGAATTTGTTAAATTTAACCTTCTCTTTCATTAGGATTGCTAACAAATATTGCCAGAATAATGATATCTAGCTTTATCTTTTATATTGCTAATTGACTTTGATTATTATATTGGTGTATAAGTTAGTCAAGATTTTTTATGAGACATCAAAGATTTTTTTTGTTAAAATATAGAATTCTGTTGCTGCTTCTGCTTA
>AYEL01064973.1:0-38591 GCA_000484575.1 Olivierus martensii | reverse complement strand
TTTAATGTTCAAATATTAAACATAAATATCACTTCTATTAATTTGTTACTATTTATCAAAATTAATAAAATTATGACCATATAAAAATATACTTAAATATATTTTTATATTATATATTATAGGATGACGTTATATTATTACCTAGGGCACTAAATAGAGTATACTCGTGCTGTGCCATATTTGGTCCAAGATATCGTTATATTATTAACTAGGGCACTAAATAGAGTATACTCGTGCTGTGCCATATTTGGTCCAAGATACCTTATATTGGTCTAGTATGTACCATATTTTTAAACTTCTAGACAATTTAATTATTGAGATTAGTTCTATCTTCAGTAAAAATTTAAAATGTACGATTAGGAATATAATTTATTAGCCAAAACTTCAATTATAATCAATCGATATCTTGTTGACATCCTATAAAAGCACATCTGTCATTTGAAAAATTTGGTATTAAATGCTATCTAGTAAATAAATAAAAACACAATTGTATAAAATTAAACATTTCAATGTTTTCGATGCATTTCAAAGTCATAACTTCCATTTATTTTATGTATTTTTCATTAAACTGAAATCTTTAGAATATTACTATAGTGACCTATGGGAAGGACCAGAAATGGCAGATGCATATACCCCCTATCTAGAGCTCTATTATTACTATGGTCTATCAATTTTATATGTATAAGTAAACCAAATAAATTTAATATAATTTTGTTTTGTTAATAATAATGTTTTATAAAAAAATATTAATCTTAATTTTTGTGCTCTTATTTCTTAAACAAAAACTTTAGAATGCTGTTGTTTTAAAATATTTACTTAGTGATGATTATCGTTAAGTTTTTTGTTTTATTATAGTCATTCTTAAAATTTTTAAGATTTTTTGAAATAAATGTTTATAGGCCGATAATTTTAAATTTTTTGCATATAACTGTACAAAATTCAGAGTCCAATTCCCATTAGACATCTTTTAAGTTATAATTGACTTTATATAGGGCCTACAAGGTGATTCAAATTAAGAGATTATTAAACTTTATTCTCAAGAATTTCTCAATATACTCTGCCTTTATTTTTGATTTAATAATGTTACATGATCCATCATTTTAACATTTTTTGATCCTAATTATAAAAATATTTTTTAATTTTGATTATTTCCTTTAAAGTTATAGGCTTGATAAAATCACATTACATATCTTGTTATCTGTATCTTATTTTAGAATTTGATTGGAAATATTACAGCCGAATTTTATGCAGGAATTCAAAATCTTATTTGGAAAATTTTTGGTTTCCATGGAACTTTATAGAGATTTAAATTTTTTTAAATGCCATAAGTACCAAATTCAAACTTAAACTTTCTACTACTAAAATGCAAATACAGGCTCTTCTCTAGTTAAGAACATAATTTGTACATAAGTTTTGTTTGTAAATCGGATTGTTTGCAATACAGATACTGCTGTTATTTTGGTTCCAAAAGTACTGAAATAACTTTGTATACTGTATATTGTAATATATTTCTCAATTGGACCAATTAAGTTTCTTATTTCACAGATTTTAATGATAAGTTCTGAATATAAAGCAAGGAATTTTTTGATGTAATCACTGCTATCTTGAAAACTGCTATAATATATTAACTAACTGTAATTTTACATTATATTGGTTGTTAGAGCATTATATCATCAATTAATTAAAACTATTGAGGAGGAATATTTCATGAAATTTGAATATGAAATTTCATGTTCATAAGTATGAATGTTTGTAACTAGAAGAGTGCTTATATAGACAATCCTCAACTTATGTAAGTGGATTATTCTGCAATACTTTACATAAGTCAAAATAAAAGTATGTCTGAGCATACTCTATTCAGTATTAAGAGTATCCTATACTGTGTCACAAAGTTGCAACATTAAAAAAAATTATATTAAAGAGTAAGTACATAAGCCACATGATTAAATAGTTGCATCTTGGAGGATCCACATTAAATTCTGAGACCCACACTCTCCGTTTTTCAGGAGAGGTCTGGTCCTCGTTATTAATTGAATTTAATCTAATAAGCTTATAAAACACATGTACATTAATAAATGATGATATTAGGAGAAAACTACTTGTATTTCTGCATTATAGCTTTATTTGCTATGATCAACATATTTTTGTTTTAATTAATGTATCTTTATGTAAATAAAGATCTTCTTAAATCAGGGACTGCTTGTCTATGTAAAAAAAATTTTTTTTGTTTAGAATTTTATATGTATTTACAATGTCATATGTCCTATCACTTTAAAAATCTTTTAATGATGACAGTAATAATGATTGTTTTCAAACTGTATTTTTCCAAAGGTTTTAAAACAAAATGGTTTCATATTTGTCTACATAATTAGGAAAAATTTGTTTGTTAGAAGTATTTAGATAACGTTAAGCAGTTTTGCTAATGGCTCAGTAAATGATGAAAGACTTTAAATATTTATTACTTTTTTAATTTAGTAAATTAAGTTTTAATTTTTGCATGTTAATTGCTTTAATGATTCTATTTTTATTTAATGAAATTCTTTCAAATGAGATTCTAAACCTATGAATATTTAGCCAAGTAAAGGTAATAAAAATAATGGATATATGTACCGTAATCAAGTTTGTCATTAGATGATAATTTGTTTATTTTATCAAAACAATTTGGAAATAAATTTAGATTTATAATATAATAAATTTTGTTCTTTAGATTCCATTATTGGAGCAACCCAATCCTGCAACAAATAAAATCTGAAGATATAAATTCATTTAATGAATTACAAATTCCTATTGATTATGGATATTTAGCAGCAAAAGAATATGGACCTCAAATAGGTCATAAAGTAATAGCTTTACATGGATGGCAAGATAATGCAGGAACATTTGACACATTAATTCCACTTCTTTCCCCAAATTTTCATATTATTGTTCCAGATCAGGCAGGACATGGATTATCTAGTCATAAACCTTTAGGCTATCCATATTATTACATGGATTATGTTAACAACATTAAAGTTATTGCTGATTATTTCAAATGGAAAAAATTTTCAATTTTAAGTCACAGTATAGGATTTAGTTTTGCTATTATATTTGCTGGTATTTACCCAGAAATGATAAGTAAGGTTATTGGTATTGACCTATTGAAACCCACCACTTACTCTCCTCAATTGTCAGATAAAGTAATGAGGGATAATATAAATCAATATTTAAAACTGGAAGAAAAATTAAAAAGTAGACCATCTATTTATTCAGAAGAGGAGGCATTACAACATTTTATAAAAAACAGAAATGGCACAATTTCTGAGGAAAGTGCAAAAATTTTAATGAAACGTGGAATTAAATGGTTTAAAGACAAACAGGTGATATTCTCAAGTGATATTAGAATAAAAGCTATTTGGGACAATGAATTACAATGTAAAAATGTGTTAAAAGCAATTATTTCAAATGTAAGGTGTCACTTGCTACTAATAAAAGCCAAAGAATTAAGTCGCCCTACTGATGAAGAAAGCCTAAATGAATTTTTGGAACTTTACAGAAGAAATTGCAAAACATTTAAATTAATCGAAGTGGAGGGAAATCATTTTGTTCATTTAAATAATCCAGAACGTATTGCACCAATTGTAAAATCATTCCTTTTGAATACAAAATAATCTTTATAATTTAGTAAAATCAGTAGTTATATTGACTTGTAAAATATGACAGTTACAAAAAATGGAAGCACTGTATATTTAATAACAAAGAAAATTTTTTACAGATTCAAATTATATCATCATATAAATATTGTTATAGTTCAATACAGGTGAATATTTTAATAACAAAGAAAATTTTTTACAGATTCAAATTATATCATCATATAAATATTGTTATACTTCAATACAGGTAAACCTCTATTTATGAAGGCAACTGGAACCTTAAAAACCATTTGTTAGGTGAAAATTGAGAAATTGAAAACTCATTTTCCATCAATTCCCATGTAAAAATTCATATTGGTTCTTGGGTAAAAAAAATTTGTTGTCATTTTACTTATTCATGTTAAAGTATTCCAAAAGCAATAATATAAATATAATTATATTATAATACAATAGTTTATGATAGTTATTACCTATTTAGAATATTATATGATACTTGATTTTTAATTTCATAGTCTCTAAGTGCCAAGTGATCTTTAAATTTAAGTTAATATCTAAAGGAAATAAATTTGCCAATCATTGTGATTTTATTTATTAGTTAAAAATTTTTAAATTTTCATCAAATATTGTCTTAAATTTATGTAATTTTCAAAAATCTTTATTCTGGTAAATTATTAGCAAAAATAAATCTAATTTTCTAGAAGTTAGTATTGGTTTTTTTAATCTACAAAAATTCATTAATTATAGATTTTATTATGGTAATTATTTTTAATAAAACTAATAGATTACAAAATAATTTACTTAGTTAAACAATTACATTGGTTAAATTCTGGAAATAGAATTTTCCAGAATTTTTGTTAGAACAGATCAATAAAATACCATCATAGTTCAAATTTATATAGATTAAAATATATACTGGTATATTACATATTTACACATTCAGGATAATGTGTAATCATTGTTTTGTGAAGTTAAATAGTTTTATATACAGGAAGTTCCCAACTTTACAAATTAATTCATGAAGTTGGCTTATAAAGTAATAACTGTTAAACAAAGAGTCAATTTCCCATAGACAAAATATTAAAACCAAGGAGTTCCATTCTCAACAATGAAATTTGACCAAAATAAAATTAAGTAAAATCAGCAAAATCAAGGGTTATTATGGATTGATTAATCTTTAATAAATTATAAATTAAAAATTAATATATATAATTTATAATCTCTACCATATCATAATTTTTCTTGCATACTGGATCCTCAGATTGTTTTTCATAAGAAAATTATCAGATTGTTATCAATTTAATATGAATGATTATTTTATGGCTTTTAACCTACTATCTGAAGGAAAGTTAGTTACACAACTTTTGAACTTTAATTGCCTTCAAAATTCCATGGAAATCTGTTCTGTCATTAAAGATGGCCTCAACACCAATCTTTTAACTCTCTAGTTTTATCCATTTAAAAATGGCAGGTATTCAAATTTTTCAGGTTTCTCATAATGGGAATGATATGGATCTGAAATTGAATTGTCAAATGATCCAACCTCAGGTCATTCTCCTGATCAAAATTATCAGTAACTACCTTCCTCCTCTCAGGCAAATGCAATTTGGGAAGAGTAGTAATATTTTATTCAAGCATACATAATTATAAAAGAATTCATTTTCTACATTTACAATACAATATAAATTATAAACATGAAACAATGTGAATTGAGTTAAAAATGTGGAGGTAATAAAGAATCAAAATTAAAAATCCCTGTTGTATATATACCACATTATGCTTTATATTAATATCACATCTCTAATTGTTCCAAAATAATGGAAAATGGAAAGTAAGCATATAGAATAAGTAAATTCTTTTTTCTAGCACTTAGGTAGGATATAAACATCTTTATTGTACAGTCACAGAAACGTTTTCGGTCTCTCTGACCCTCATCAGCTGTATCTATACTATATACGTATATTATGTAAAACTCGAACATTAGTATAGAATAAATAGTTCAGAGAAGAACTTGTTTATTCTCTTCATAATTGTATCAGATATATTTTCATATCAGATTTACTGCTTTATGCAATTACTTTTTATTAAGACTGAGTTATATCCATTACTGGCTTATGGTAATTAATACATCTGTTATCTATTTATTACATCTTTACAAACTTTTGCAACTATGATAAATTAGTCTAATATACAGGGTGTTTCATAATAAAGTATCCCTATTCAGAGCGCACTGGAGAAAGAACCACTGAGCCGAAATAATGTCATACCTGAAATTTATACTATTCAGATCATGGGGAAAAGATTTTTGCAAAAAAAAATTAGTTTAAAAAAATGACTGATAGGGGGAAAATATGGTATTGCCAAGGGGGTACCAATTATAGTAGTGTGAATTGAATGGGTGTGTAATCAGAAAAAAATCTGTAAACAATGTAGATGATGCTTTATGGAAGGAATTTTTCTATTTATTCCATGCATTACGTAAAATTGTTACATAAAAATAGTTAAATAACACTGAGAATTAACTCAGGCTGCAGGGATCTCTTAATGATTGCTAGAGGTACTGTTCAATTGTATTGAGCTTTCTGCAAAACCAAAAGCTGAAACAGAGTCATAGCATTTTCTACATCACAACACAGCTGATATGCATTGATGTTTCACGTGTGCAGCACATTTCTGTCCTTCAAATCTTCCAGGTGAAGAACATTTCCTCAATAAACCATGCCTTTAAGGTAACTCCAAAACCAAAAATCACATGGGTTAATATCTGGTTGCAGTGTCAACATGTTGTGAATGAACAATTGATGATTCAATCATTTGTGAAATGTTGTTACAATAACTATGTAATATCATACATTTGTGGAGATGCTCCATCTTGCATAAATATTGTTGTGTTGAAGCATCTCCTTTGCTGAATGTTCAGGATGATGAAACTGTGTAACATGTCCTGATAACAAATTATGAATATTGTGCAGGTCACATATCTGATTGGATGCATTTCCTAGAAAAAATGGGCCGATTAGAAATTCAGATGTAAATCTTATCCATACTATTACTTTTGGTGAATGTAAGGGGATCTCTTGAAACTGACACATTTTCTGCAGCCCAGATGCAGCTGTTTTGAGTGTTTACTGTTTCAGAAGATGAAAATGAGTTTCATCACTCCACGGGATGTTCCAGGACAGCCCTCGTTCACCTCCATCTGTACAAGAAATGCCAAAGAAAATTTGTTTCTTGGATGTCACAATTTCCAAGTAGCAATTCTTTGTTGCAATTGGGTTTATAAGGATAGAAATGCAATGCTTTGAACAAAGTTCTCCACACCATTACATTGGGTTCATCTAGCTGCCTTTCTACAGTGCAACCACTACATGTGGCTGCAACAATTTCTCATTGACTGCCATTGCAACTTCTTCAGCCATTTGATGTATCTGATTTTACATTCTCTTCCTGCTTGGACTATGAAGCTGCCCTTTCCTCAAAACAATGAATGGTATTAATGGACTGTTTCACAATGATTTCAAATGTTTATACTATGAAGTGCTACAGCAGCATGTTCACCATTCTGATAGAATAACTTTAATAAGTAAGGCATGTTCTGGCAATGCGAGACCTATCTTGATCGTCGAATAAATTTTTCAACCATCCTCATACTTCATTTTATACTAGATTACATGTACATCGATATGCATGAGTCAGTGAAAATTGGCATAGCTCATGCATCAACATGCACTCTGCTAATTTCAACATCTGGTGGCACTTGCAGTGCCATATTTGTCAGTCAAGCTTAATCCTCAATTTTGAACAGCTATTTTCAGATTTATTATTATTATTGCAATAATAATAACTACTATTAACATGGTGTCAGTCAAGCTTAATCCTCAATTTTGAACAGCTATTTTCAGATTTATTATTATTATTATTGCAATAATAAAAACTACTATTAACATAATAATTCATTTTATTAAAAATATTTCATATATGTAGTAGTATTCCTGAACCCAATTGAAGTTCAGGTGAACCAGACCAGAGAACCAGGAAGAACAGTGCCCCAAGTATATAATAGAGGTAGTTATTGGTTAATAAGTTCCTAGGTTTGTAACTTTTTTAAATATGAAATATCAAAAAAAATCTAAAATATGAAAATTAATTGCAATAAATAAATGCCAAACATTCATAAAATAATTTCAAACCATGTGCTTAGCCATACAATACAATTTGACTGGGTTTGTAGTAGAAACTCCATTTGTTTGTTATAAAATTAAAAAAATCAATATGATGGACTGAAAACTGGAACTAGCACATCCTCTGGCTTACCAACACACTATGTGAATAACTTTTATTTCCAAATTGTGCTTGAAGTAATTGTTCATTTGCATATTAGTAGTAATAAAGGATAAAAAAACATATGATATAAATAATTTATTATAATTTATTTGATTTTTAAAGGCTATATTTTTGTTTATTTAGATAAGTCATTGTTTCATCATAACCTATAAATTTTATTGACCTTTACTTAATTTTATTATGGTCAAATTATATTGTTGAGAACACAATTCCTATTTTTAACATTATGTCTATGGGAAATTGATTCTTGGTTTATAAGTTCTTATTTTACAAGCACACACCAGGAACAAATTAATTCATAAAATCAAGAACTACCTGTACTGTAAAATTATATTGCATATTATTTTAGATGAATATAAAATATAATTACCAATGTTTTTTTGCAAAGATTTAAATTTATACTTATGACAATAATTTGCCATTTTGTCAGAAATGCTAAGGGTAATAATGCAATCCTTTATATATGAGTAAATTATATTTTTAGTAAAATGTGCTGTTGAATCCAGTCTTTCAGTGGTCTTTGAATGTAATGCTAGTATAATAGTTGTTGCAATGTTGTTCATTGTGGATGGTTATCTTAAAAGCTTTTGGTTTCTTTACTATGGAAATAATTATTATTATAAAATCAATAATTAATGTCTTAAACAGTTTTTTTTTTAATATCCAGAAACTTTGATAAATTATTTACAAAAACAGATAAAAATCAAAATGCTTTGAATTATGAACGTTTTATAATTTAAATAACAAATAATACCATATAGTTTGCTGCATTACAGTCTGTTTCAAGATAACCTGACAGTCGAACCACCAAAGGTAACATTGTATTCATACGTGATTTTAAATAAAATATATATATTTAAATCATCTCAATGATTTAATATTTCGATATTTTATTTTCAAAAACAACAAATTATAGATAATATAACATTTTTATATTTTAAAATATTAATATTAAATTTAACTAATAGGGACTATTTTTCTTTGTGTAGAAATACCCACAATAATGGTTGTGATTTACTCTCAGGTTATCTTGAAATAGATAATATAGTTACAGATGTCTTAAGTTGCTCAGTGCTATCAATTTGGAAATTCAAAATCAGATGATAAGGAGTAGGCTAATTGGTAGTAGCTATTATAAACTCTTGTTATAGCTTTATTTTATTGTCTTTAGAATCATTTAACTTCACTAGGGAAAATAATGGCAATTTTTATTGGGAATCAAGAACCAGTTCAAAATTTTTACATTGGAAACTAATGGGAATTTTTGTTTTATCTGATGAACAGAATTTGAGAAATTTATATTGATAAAATGAAGGATACTTGTTAGAGAATTTTTATTATACAAGATTTAAAATATTTACTTATAATGTACTATAGTTCTTTTTCATTATCATGCAGTGTTGTTATAAGTCCTTGTGAAATGTTGAAAAAAAAATTTTTTTTCAACAGCACAAGGACTTATAATTTACTAACTTCTGTTCAAAAAAAAAAACCCTAAAATACTTCAATAATAATCCTGTATATTTAATCTCAGGATTGTTGATATTAAATATATCCAATGATTTGTGTTCTTTTTCATTATCATGCAGTGTTGTTATAAGTCCTTGTGAAATGTTGAAAAAAAAAATTTTTTTTCAACAGCACAAGGACTTATAATTTATTAACTTCTGTTCAAAAAAAAAAAAACCCTAAAATACTTCAATAATAATTTCAAATTTTACTATATTTAATCTCAGGATTGTTGATATTAAATATATCCAATGATTTATTTTCTCTTCTATTGAAGCCATTTAATATTACATAAATGGATTATATGGAAAAAATTAAAATAAATCTTTTTATTCGAAAAAGAAATTTAAATTATCATATTGAACCATATAAAGATTAATTAATTATTTATAAAAGTTATTATTTTAAACTGAATAAGGAGTTTATATTCGTTGTGTTTAAATAAACTATTAATTATTTTAAATATTTCATACAATTTGAATTTATTATAGAAATAATTTCACCGTCTTAAGTAAATATGATGAAAATAAGTCTTTGAATAATAATTGTATTTATAGTATGTACAAATTATTGTCTTTCGTTTTTAAACTAATAGCAAATGAATATTTTCGAATAGTTATGTCAATGATAACATTGAACTGAGAGAGTTAAATATTTGAGTAAAAATTAAATTTTCTCTAAAAGTAAATTACCTTATTTTTAATTTTTATTTTTTTAATGTTTGCTATAAAAAGGTCATTGTATAACTGTTACTAAACAGTATCAGTAATACGATAGCTAAGCGATATTTCTTTTTCACGATTGATTTATATGCTATGAACTACTACCCCTAAGAAAACGTTATGTAATGTCATAACGTTTTCTCAGGGGGCGAACTTTAAATTAGGTCTGGCTAATCCAAATTGTTTCGAAGTACTTGTCTTTCACGATCCACATAATAGAAGAAATAATTAAAACATTTAATTATTTTTATTCTATTTTATTCACTATTCGTGTAAGGGCGACCCCTTTCAATATAAAGTTTGGTGTGCAACGCAGGTAAAATTCTGTTTGTAATATAAAAATCATCTCGAGGGCCGCACAAAAGAATGCAACGGGCTACGGGTTGGTCAGGCCTGCTCTAAATATATAAGCTTCAGTGAAATATTATCATCGAGCAAAAATAAGAAACATCTTTCCCGGAAGTATGTTGAGGAATTATCACAAATTTTGAGTAACGTAGACAATACTAAAACAATTTTGGTATGAAATTTTAAAGAATTAATAATTCGTTTAATATTCGATTTCTTTGATAAAAGTTATTTATTTTATGTTTGTTCTAGATATGTTTTATATCTGTTTGACTAATATAATTTTAAATGATATATTTTTTTCTCTGTAGATGACGACGACGAAAACTTGAAGAGAAGATTGATTTTCACAGAAGCTCATAAATCAAGAATTATAATTTTTTAAATGATTTGCTGATGTAATTTTATTATTAATTTTGCCAATGTTTTTATATAAATGTTTTTAATATTGTAATTATTGTTTATATGTATACCTTTTAAATTGTTTAAAAATAAACGTTTAATAATATGTATGGTGTTGAAAACTTTTTAAAGATATTATTTGAACAGTTAATCGTGATATTTTAAATTGATATTCAGATAAATAATGAAAATAAATTATTACATTAAAACAAAAATGATTAATATCAGCAAATGTAGAGTACTATACTATATTATAAAATACTTATATACAGGCATTCAAAACTAAGTAAAATAAGTTTTAATAAATTACACTTGAAATTTTGTAATTTTACTAACAATTTTTAAATTCACTTAATTCTCAAAATAGTTTATACAGTGGACCGGCGTTTTTGGCGATTTGAATTGATCCCGAAAAGTATTCCCATAAAACATGTTAATATTATTTCCATTTACTAACTTTTTTGGGAATCGGTACGAGTTTGTAAAATCGAGAGTATATTGTGTCAGTAACTTGTTTGACTAAAATTGCCATATTAAATGACTATATCTGTGTGTGTTAAAACACACAACGAAAATTATAATAATTTGCAGAGATTAAATTTGTTTAATACTATTTTGTATATTTGTATTCACCGAAAAGAAGTAATGATGAGAAACTGGTTGTCAGAAATTGTGCCCATAAAATCTGTAAGAAAATTACCGATAATTGCATTTGATTTTTCTTTTGTGTAATGAGGCACAAATATATTTTGTTGCCGAAAGTGACTTTTTGCCGTTTGTAAAACATTTCAAATAATAATGGTAGTTTTCCGCTAATCATTTCAATGATTACAGATTTTTCAGTTACAAAAAAGAAATTTGTGTAAACAATAATTTAATATGGTTGCTGATGAGTTATAGCTAGCGACAGATCGGGAAACGTTTTTGCATTGTAATTTTAAAAATCGGTGAAGTTATCTCGAAATAAAGTATGAATTGTTATAGAATAGCGTTGTTATTATTCAATTATAAAATAAGTGAATTTTCTTATGGAGTAATAGAATGAATTTTGTGTTTTCTTCAACAAAATTCAGTTCTAACTTCGATGGCCGACTAAACATTTCTATAACAAAAATGACATTAGTTTCAACAATAGTCGTCTTCACCGGGATATCATTACGTAGAGTGAATTACAGAATAATTCGAAAATATGACTGGCTGCAAATATTTGGAATGAATGAAAATCATGTACAATACTGTATAATATATAAAGTATTGAAAGTAAAATATGTTGATAAAAATTTAAGTTTATTTTACGAGAAGTTAGATGTTCCACATAAATGAGAATTGTTGCGATATTGAAATGATAGTTTACATAGATTGGAAATTTTCTATTTAAAAAATCATATTACTAGATGGCGCTACAGTTTAATTACTTTCATATATAAATTAGATGTAATAAATTTTAGTAATATGTTTTACCATAAAATACTTTAAGCATTTATCTGCATAAAAAGTAACAATTGGAAGAATCTGATGTGTTTAGAAACGACAACTTCCGAATTCAAATATATTAACATAATCTGTCGATTAGAAATCATTGTATTATAAGTTTGACACCAATAATAACAATGTGTACGAATTTATTAGCATGGTTTTCTTTAAACAAATCTATCATTTTAACTGATAGCTTATTGACCATAAAATTTTTGATAATAGAGATAGTTTACATAGATTGGAAATTTTCTATTTAAAAAATCATATTACTAGATGGCGCTACAGTTTAATTACTTTCATATATAAATTAGATGTAATAAATTTTAGTAATATGTTTTACCATAAAATACTTTAAGCATTTATCTGCATAAAAAGTAACAATTGGAAGAATCTGATGTGTTTAGAAACGACAACTTCCGAATTCAAATATATTAACATAATCTGTCGATTAGAAATCATTGTAATATAAGTTTGACACCAATAATAATAATGTGTACGAATTTATTAGCATGGTTTTCTTTAAACAAATCTATCATTTTAACTGATGGCTTATTTACCATAAAATTTTTGATAATAGATTTGAATATATTTGACTGTTCTGTTACAATATAAAAGAGCATGAACACTAAAATACTTTGACAGATTAAATAAAGACCTCATCTATACTACCACAAAAAAGACTAACTTATATGTAGCATTAATAGAAAATTTAACAAATTCCAAAAAAGTGAACTGATTTTTGTGTGCTATACGTGAAATTTATTTTTACGATAATTTTTACTAAAAATAAATAGGCCTCTACTGCAATAAAAATAAATGTAATAATAATTAGTTTAGGTTCTCGGGAATGAATCTTATTGTGGTTTGAGATTGTGTTAGAAATATAAGTTGAGAAATTATTTCCATGGAAACTGATTACAAATCTCAACACGAGAAAAAATAGTTACGGTATATAAGTTCAGATATGATTTTCTATTGATGCTGATGATCATATTGAAAAATTTCAGACTAAAATTCATTTTATTTTACGCGCAAGAATTTAAAGTTATGTACCGAACTATACAAAATATGTAAAATTTAACATTATTATTTCAAAGTTATTTTGCTAAGAAATTTCTTGGTTTTCACTTTACTCTTTTAAATTCAAATCATTTATTCTATTTAAAAACGCGAGAATGTTTTTTTTAGTAGAAAAATACTCACTTCTATCAATTACCGTATATAAATCAATCCCTGTCTTAGAATACAATGCATAAATCCATTTATCTCTAAATACAAATATATACATAGAATTACTTGTAAATATATTTTCAAAGCATTGTTGAAGATTTAGATTTATTCAGTCAAACTTTCGTTAAATTGTAACTGAGCGAATAAAAACGATGTAAAATATAATTGATTAATTTAGCTTTAAGAATGCTTTTCAGAAATGATTTGAAATTACTGTACAAATCTGAGATTAATGCGCTTTGACCTGAAAATATATAAATAAATTGATTTAATTTGTAAATAGCATGTTTGTATGTTGACTATGTAAGAATCTTAAGTTTTAGTTGATAGACAGTAATCTTAGATTGGCCTAAAGTTGAGGGAAAGTTGTCAAAAGTCTCGGCCAACAGACGAACAAATGAATCAAACAATTGTGAAGTGACAATAGAGCAGCAATTAAAAGGAGCAGTGGCGAACAATCGAAAGTGCAGTCATTAATATAACGTCAGATGCAGATGGCTATCGTCAATCTTCCTAAACAAATATCCATAATGTTATGTACATGGATATTTTTATTTAAAATTCGTTTTACCAACAGAAATGGATACATACAGCATTTTCTGTAATCTGTACAAGGCTTTGACTCCGCTCGACTGTGCCTTCTACCCTTTGTTAACTGTGCGATCGAGGACTCAGAAATGGCTGTGTATAGAAAAAAAACACACAATTAAAAATGTAATGTTACTACTATAAAAACAGATTAGACCTACATACCTTTTATGTCGAGTCGGGAGAAATGCGGGGGCGCTCTCGTCCCGGACTCTTGGTAAAGCTATACAGAGAATTAGTAAGAGGTAGAATGCAGGTGATGGGGATGACCTAGTGGGGAGTTGTTGGGTGGGGTAGGCATGCCAACTGATGGTTGACAAACATACCATTCAGCCAAGTTCGTGGGGTGTCCCCCTTCAGACGCGTTGTGGCCAAGCAACATGGGTCCGCCCGCCGGTGGTTGACTGTCGCTGTCATAGCCCGAACCGCTTCCCCCCGAGCCCGGTGTTGCTCCAGGAGGTGGAGAAGACTTGCCGTGCACCTTCATATGTTTTCTTAGAGAACTTGGATGGGTATAGCTCTTGTCACAACCGCGGATTTTACAGTTGTAAGGTTTGTCACTGGTGTGTACGTGAGAGTGCTTCTTCCTATCGGAGCTGTTAGCGAACCTTCTATCGCATCCTTCGTATTCACATTTGAAGGGTTTTTCACCTGAAATATAAAATGTTAAACGTCTTTAAATAGCAATTTTAAGGTCTCTAGAAAAATATGGTTTCGCGTAATAATTATATCAGTACCGATCGTTTTGGAGCAAAAAGCGGAAAATATCCAATCTGTAGCGATTGTTATCGCAACAGCCGTATGAAAATCAATGCGAATAAGCATCATGAGAAGTGGGGAATTGGTTACTCGCACGTATAATCAAGTAGCGATGAAGAATGATGAAAATGTCTGCAGCACACTCCATTACTGCCAGCACGCTCCATTGGATCGCCTATTGTTTGCTTTCCCTGCAAATCACGACGCCTTACTGCCCCCGCTATGTATTTACATTGACTGGCGTACTTTAATCATTTTTGTTGGCGTTTTGGTCGCAATTACGTTATTATAACCCAGTTATATCAGCTGTTTGACGGATGGTCTTGTATGAACAAGCAGATTACCCAACCAGTATATAATAGGGATGGTGGATCTCAGCTAATCTGAATTCTTGCACCACAGTCTTCATCGTCGCTCCAATACTATACCTACATGATTTGTTAAGCTTTCAAATACGCTCTGACTGTAAGTACATTCTTAACAATTTTCATAATTTATTAATTTAATCACTAAACTATCATATGTGCTATAAAGTTTATACTAATAGCCGAGTAATCATTCTTTATACATCCACTTTCACATTTTTGTCTTAAAAATGTATTCGTTAATTCACACGTCTATATTCCATTCCAAATTGGATGTTTTTATAAATTATTTTTCAAACGCAACTATTTCTTTTAAAACTTACACAATAAAATATTTTTAATTGTTTTGAATTTTCAGTCGTACAAAAAGAATTTCGTTCAGTATTGCATTATTAAAATTAAAATGCTCTTTCAGTTTTCAGTACAGTCGTGTTTTAAAAGAATCCAAATGAGAGTAGATTAAAGTTTGGGGGAAATCAAAAGAAAACACAATTAATTTAAAAAAAGAAAAATTAATTTTGTCTAAAAAGTAATAAAAAGAAAAAATCAAGTTTTATAAGTGGTATTCTAAATATTACGCTACCTAAATGGTGATAATTATATCATTGGTTTAAGAATCGCGAAATAAAATGATTTTAATAGCAAAATCTTGATGTGAAAAAGTATTTATTAAAAAATTTTAACTATCTGGAATAGTTTTTTGCACGTACAAGTAAGCTTAAAATGTTCCATATTTTATTTTAACTTAAATTCTGTAATCTTTTTATAAACACAAAATTTTCGTTATTCTATATATAATAATAATTCTTAGAGTAACTTAAAGTTTCAAATTAACAATAACAGATTGAATTTATTAGCAAAAAAATTATTCTATGCGAAAAATAAAAAATTATACGATGAAATTTCATATAATAATTAATGTTGGATAAAATCTAATGATTATTTTTAGTATTCATTTAAGACGAAAATCTAAATAGGAATTCATCGAGAGAATCCTTCTTGATTTAGTTCAAGGCCTATTTACTATTGCAGATAATTAATTATACTATTTTTATATAAAATAATATTCAAATATACAAATGAGGTGATGTAAATTTGCAGTTTTTGAAGTAAATGACCTCTTTCTCCGTTTGGGATAACATTTAATGAGCTTTTCATCAGTAGAGGAATTCTAAATAAGGACTTACCGCTGTGCAAACATTCCTGCACCTAAAATCTGAGAAATATCCTTGATGTAACAGGATGTGGTACTCTCTACTTGATCCCGTCTGTTCGATCATTAGACGAACTTTCTTTAGGCCAAATTTGTTTGCAGATGCGCATTAATAGTAAGCATTTGTGCTAAAATACTGAGACGAAAACCTGCGGCATTTTAGTTTGGATGGAAATTTTCTATCGGCAGAAAAAACAAAAAGTTGTTTATAAACCGAATTTTCTGTTTTTGGAATGAATACTAGGGACAGAACAGTTTTCAGATATAGTAATCGTTTCATAATTTTCAGTTGCTAAGCGGAATCTTTGGAAATACAATATTCAATTCTTAGATGTTTAGAAACATTAAAAACCTACCTGTATGAGTCCTTTTATGTATTTTCAGGTTTTCACTTCTGGCAAATACTTTCCCACATCCGGGAAAAGGACAGGGGAAGGGTTTTTCTCCCGTGTGAACCCGGATGTGATTGACCAATTTGTACTTGGCCTTAAAAGGCCTTCCGTTGCGACAACAGTCTTGCCAATAGCAAGCGTGATTGGTACATTCGGGTCCTCCGACATGTTCCACGCTGATGTGCGTTACGATTTCGTGCATGGAGGTGAAAGTTTTGTTGCAGGGCTTCCTGGGTGTCATCTGGTCCTGTTCCACCCAGAGGCAGGTCAACTCCTGCTTAACTGGAGGCCTCATGTAACGGAAGAAAGCCCCCGGGCCTCCTCCGTACGAGGTAGGTGTCGGCATTTGGTTGAAGGGCTCTGGTCTGCCGTACATATCTGTAGGTGGTATGGACAGCCTGACTTGGTGGCTGGGCGGATGGTGATGGTCTAGACCGGAGAAAAGGTCGGGAGTGTGTCCACTATGTACAAACATGCCGTGTGGCGCGGGTGGCTCGCGGTGAAAGAGAAAATCCCTCGAAGCATATGGATGATGATGCGACATCCCATATCCGTTTTGACTAGAGAACTGATGTCCAGCCGACGGATCTGCCATTCCGTGCGGAGGACTTAGTTTGATATGACTGTCCATGAAAGGATTTAACATGTCGGTGGACGGCTCCTGAACGTGGCCGCTTGGATAAGTAAAGGTGGGTAATCCATTGACAGGTTGGCTAGCACCCACATCCACAAGGTAGAGCGCCGGCGTGCGTTTCCCTACAGCATGCTCCATTATCGCGCACTTAATGGCAGCTGTAGATAACCTGCCTCCTACAACCTAACTACTCTCCTTCTATCGGCAGGCGATTGGATCTCGGGATGCGGCACTTCCTCTGCCACCAATAGGATTTTGCGTCACGTCTCCGCCTCTTGGAGGGAGGTGCACGGGAGATGGTGCAGCGATGATTTGTAGCTGTCTGCAAACAGGAATGTGGCCTGTTTGTTTAGAGTGCGTCGGACAGGTAACTATGACGTTACAGATACAATCGTTCTACAGATAAAGAATGCCTGACACACGTCCCGTTGGTGAGAATTTAGATGTTTTTCACAGAATCGTTGCAATATTTTCATCGGAATGGCGTTTAAATTCGAATAGTTTGTTGACTGCAGCAGCATTTCTGTCAGTCTGTGCAGTGTTTACTAGCTAGCTGAATTAATATCAACAGATTGAACAGATTAGAATATTTGTAAATCATTCACATCTCTCAAACAGTCAAGAAATACTAGATAGTACAGATATATGTATAGGCCTACTATCGCATATCTATAAATGCTAGAAAGTCTGTTATAACTAACTGTTATGTATGTAAACTTTCTATATCATTTATATATATATGTATATATATATACTGATAAAACATTCAATAGGATTTTTTATTGTGAGAAAATTATTCGATTAATGTTAATTTATGCATTAAACTACTATATTCTTCCACAGAAAAACGACACATAAAAGCTTTTAATTCTTAAATGAACACTAATTAGAAGTCTTATGGGAAATTTTATTTTTCAAAGCTAGTAACTGATTGTGAAGATGCAACTTATTAAAATGCAGGCCTATAAATAAGTGGCAATAATTCCTCAATTTTCTTTTACATAAGTTTAATAATAGTAAAACCGTTTAAAGCCCCCATTTTCCAAACACAATCATTTTCTTATTAAAATTTTTGATCTAAATAGATTCCTGGATAAAATCTGTTGATGTATTCGATAACAATTCTCAGACCCACGTAAATTACTCTTAAAGAGATTAATGAATAAACTTTAACTGATGCAAAACATTATTGAGCTTGAGATTCTTATTTGCCAAGTGTAATATGATTTATAAGCTTTAAGACCAATTGAAGAGAATTCTTTCAAATTCTAATATCTATAAATTAATTGTTTGAAGATTTTTTAAATTTATGTAGAAAAATGACTCAATATTATAAAAAATAACATTATAATTTATGCTTAAAATCATGTATAAGTAAGCATCTAAAAAGCTGTATCCCATAGTGATAATCTATTGAATGCCAATAGTAATGACTCGTTTAATTAACGGTAAAATTTTATAATTGTAGAATTTAAAATTTGATATTTTTAAATGTTAATATTCTTCTTAAATTTCCCCAAAAAATAAAGGATTTTCCCCGTTTAAACTATATCCTACATTAGTTGGATTCGGTAGTCGAGTGATCTGTAATTTTGTCAAATGTCTCCCTTGAAATTTGAATTTTTGCACTCGTATCTAGTCACGTTTACAGTTCCTGTTGACTCTTTTAATTAAAAATAGCTTTTATCTGGGACCCTAGAGCGATAGTGTAGATCCGCCCAACAAATTTAATTAAACTTCGGCTCTGCAGATTAAAATTTCATAAAATAATGTATAGATGATTAGGCCTTCTTTACTATATATAATATCCATTTTTTCGTTCTTCTTTTTGTAACTTGTATATTTTTATGGTACCTTCCGATATATAATAATTTTTATAACGTCTCATAACCATCGCGTCATATAAATTTTGCGGGCATTCTATTACTTTACCAATACACAATTTTTATCGACTAATTTTAAAGGATTTAATTATGATTACTAGTGTATTTAATTAATTTTAATTTTTTTATTTTAATTTTTTATAATAAAATATTTATCTTATTAATTTCAAAATAAAAATTAACCTTCTACAAGACCCATTCCCAACTGTCCTGGAATAAACTTTTGATCTTCATTTAATCCCACATATAATCTAGCCTTTATAGTTTCAATATGTTCAGAATGTGTGGCATCAGTACCTAAATAAATAAATAATAATACTGTCAGTTATACATTAATAAAATAATAAAACTTAAAATACAGATATTCTCAATTTATGATGGGATTCAAACCAAACCTCAGGTTATAGGTTGAGTGATTGGCAATCAGAAATGTCCTAAATTTATGGCATTACAATATTTATTATTACACTAAATATGAAAATAATAAGCACAATGAATAGTAAACAGAAATGAGACATAAAAAAAGATGCTTCTGGTAGATAAGACAATTGCATATGGACTTATGTGAATTTGGACTGCATTAACCAATTAAGCACAGTTATAAGTACAAGTGATCATAAATCAATAATGACTTGTAATTAAATTTAATAAAATATTTTATTATAAATTAAACAATTCAAATAATAAAATGAAATGCAATCTCAAATGACCTTACAAAATAATTGTTTTTTTTGTTTTTATATAAAATTATTAGCTAAATTATATCATTAGAATAATGTGTTTTAATCTTTTTATATATATTTTTAATTTTAGATATTTTAAGAAAACATTTTTATTTCTCCTCATAATACATATTTCAAGTGTGTTTTTAGGATAATTAGTAATCCAAAAAAAAACTTGAAACTTGTTTTATAACAATTAAATTTAATAATTATTATGATTATTGTTACAATACAAATTAAATATGATGATAAAAAATATATTGTGTAAAAGCCATAAATAGAGGTTAGAAAACATTAACAAAAACTTGTATCAATTTAATAAAATGCACACATATCAATGAAGCAAAAGATGAAGCTTCTTTTCAGTTCTCAGTGATCAAAACATTTGCCCTGAAGATTTTAATTTTGTGATAGTAAAAGAATTAAATGGTTATGGAGTAAAAAAAAGGAGTTTATTTTTAAATAGTCATTGTAACATTGTTATTAATGGAGCATTCCCTTCGTTTCATAAAATTACTTTGTACTTTTAGACTGAATTTTAAAAACTTTGCCTTAGCAATTTACAGAAAATAGCATTTCTAAATTTAAACTGTTACATATTGCAAGATATGATATATAAAATAGTTATACAACAGTTTTTAAAAAATTTCATTACTAGATTTAATGATTTCTATTTATTTTTAATTTCTTTTTTTATGCTTCTATAATCAATCTATTTTCCTAATTAATTATTCTCACAATCTCATATTTTAATAAATTATCAATCTCTTATATTTACATATCTTAAGAAATAATAATAATAAAATTTTGTAAAATATTTTAACTACTAACCAATTCCATGTTTGTCCATCAAAGCAATTAAATCAGCTTCTGTTAGCAATGGAGGAGGACTAGTTTCACCTTCTGTCATCTTCATTAAAAAAAATATTGATTTTTCATAACAAACATTTCAGAATTTAATAACTATATATAAATTAGTAATTTATATATATTAAATGCTAAGAACATATTTTCTGTAACACTATAACAATAATTTGAAAACTAATTATATTTGTTAGATTAATAAACAGCACTGACTAAAGAAAAATAAATTCTAATAAGTACTTTAATACATCTGCAATCATACTTGTTTTTTAAGATAGTATGAAAGTTGCATGCATACTTGGTATTCAAAATAGATTGGCTGGGAATGAAAAATAATGCAATTAAATTTTATCCTATGTCATTATATTGGGAAGTTGTTCGTAACATAATACACTATGTCTGTTATCAGTTACCAACAGATACTTCCTTTTTAGTTAAATTTTTGAATGCTTTTTATTTATATTTTTAATATGATATACAAGGAAAATTAAAAACATTAAAATTAAGGAAAATATGTTTAAATCACATTAAAAGATGTTTAGAGAAATATAATAATTATATGTAAATAAATAAAAGTTATATTAAAAATATAAAAAAATGCAAATAATTATTATTGTTTTAAGTTACAATTTTGAAATTAAAAAAAACGAAGTCATTTCTTTGAGTAATGTGATTGCATTTATCTTATTACATGCAAAGCATCCATATCTGATCACAAGATGTCATTATGAAATTTTTATGTATTTCTTGAGTAAGTCATAAAGAATTGTAGATTTTTAATCAACAAATAGCATAAAAGGGCATATCTACTTGAAGCTCATGAATGTGTTCAAATAAAACTTATAAGTTATAATTGAAACCATCACTTTCCAACACTAAAATAAATTAAATTAATAAAAAGGATAGGAAAATAAATAAAGTAATGAAAGGTTTAATTATCAGATGTTTTTATTTTTTCACTTTTATCAAATAAAACAGAATTTTTTGAAAATTCATAAAAAATTTAATAAATTGAATTTAAAACCTATAGGAAAAGCTATATAATTTTATTCATTTTCATTTATTTATAAATGCAATATACAATATACTAAAATAAAATATTTAAAACATATAAATTCTCAAACCTCTCCTCTGTCTTATTTATATTAATATAAAATTAAATAGCTCTTCCCATAGGATTAAAATTCAATTTAATAGATTTATTTGGAATAGTTTTGGCATTCTGAGGCCTTAGAATAATAAATATTTTAATAATTTTTGTAGTGATAAGATGCATACTGAGGGCTTAAAAGACAAAATATTTCCATATAAACTTAATATGACACACATCTGGAGAGTAAGTTTCATTTGCATATATCTCTTGTGCATCACATCTTTTGACACTCTGTGCAAGTGCATTCCTTCCTTGTAACCATCAGCAACCAAAAGATGTCATTAATGTTGGGTTAATGTTTGCATTTAGTACTGAGCATTAAACATGTTTAAATTCAATTGAATTGCCTGCAAGTTGTGAAATCTGATCTGCCATTCATTATCTGAATGCTAGGAATGTGTAATCAAGTGATATTCCTCATCATATTTATGAAGATTATAATGAACATGTAATGAATAATAGCATGGTATACCAGCTTACAATCTAAAAAATATTAAAGCAGACAACAATAGCAGGATAGATCATGTGTTGCATTCTGGAACAGGCATGATTTTCTTTGAAGGAATTCATACTCAAAAGTACAGCAATCATTTCTGCTTTTTATTGTGATATGTTGAGAAGACTGTAGTCTTCTCAACATATTGTGTTATTCAGCACAAAAGACATGGGATGTTAAGTGCTGGCATTATCTTGCACAATAATACTAGGCCAGTCATGCAAAATCTCACCATCTTATTTGGATGGATATAATGGAAGCCCTCATCCTATAGCTCAGACTTGAGTGAGCAATTTCCATCTATTCCTACAGCTGAAGAAGTTCCATGCTGGTCTGTGTTTTCATGATGATGATGAAATGAAAAATGAAGTCAAGAAATAACTAAAGATGCAGGCTACATCAAATTATTACAAATTATAAATGACTAATGATTTCTAAACAGAGGGTATATAGAAGCTTGTGCCTCACTATGATAAGTACCTTAATAATGGTGGAAACTATGTGGGGAAATTGTTTGTGATATATATAATTTCATATGTAAATAAATTTTAATCATTCATTTGTTGTTTTTTAATAGCTTAATGAAACTTACTTTGCAGAAATGCCTTGTATACTGGATTTAAATCCTAATAGAAGATTTGTGTAATTTGAAATTTTTTAATATTCAATATCTTTTTGATTGGATAAAATTAAAAAATTATAATGAATCAAAAACTACACAAAAATTTTTAAAATTATAAGTATTTCTTGATAAATCTAGAAAATGAGAATACATAAGTATGGTCCTGAAAATTATTTTTTTTAAAACTGTACATTATGTAATTATATTAATTTTTTATAATTCATATGATAAGTTCACAGAGTTATAGACAACTAATATGATAAGTTCATATTAATTGAATGTAGTCAGAGTGATAAGTTTCACAGAGCTAGGGAAACTTATAACTCTTATTGCATTCAACTAATAATAAAATTTTGATTGAACCAAATGTTTGGGAATGCATAACAAGCAAAAGAATGTGTAGTATATATATGTAATTTCAAACTTTATTGAGTTAATTCTTTTCTGTAGTGTGTCTCTAAAAGAAAAACCTGAACTGGAAATTAATTTCTCATAGATGTCATATTAATCATGTTCTATTCTCAACAATGAAATTTGACAACAAAATTAAGTAAACAATCAACAAAATCAATACTTTATGATTAAATAATGACTTACTTAACTAAAGAAATGAAAACAGAAGCTATTGAAATCAAACAAATTATAATAAGTTATTTGTGTTATATAAATGTTAAATTTTTTTTTCTTCTTCATTATTGAGAGATAAATTGATGAGCTTTTATACAACTGAATTTATTGCCAAGGCAATGTCCAGGAATGATTCTTTACATAGTAAGTCAATAAAATCATGCTAGAGTTTGAGCTACTTCTGCTTCTCAGTTGGTCATTTTGATTTTTCTCATTTTGTAGCAGAAATAGAGTTACTGCCACAAACCTAGTCATACTGTATTGTATAGCTATGTATGTAGTGTGAAATGCCATATTTATGAATGATAAGCATTTATTTACTGCAAATAATGTTTATATTTTTTGTTTTGTTGATACTTTATATTTGAAAAAAGAAATTGTGAAATCCAGAAACTTATAAACCAAGAACTACTTGTATTTCATAAGTGGTAGTTTTGTTAGTATTGACCATTTTGAAAAATTTTAAAGCATATTTTTATCATCAAAGGTAATTGTGGTGAATTAGATATTACTTTTATAAAATTTTTAAACTAAATTATAATAAATAAAAAATGTAAATTAAAGTTTCTACAAACTTATAATATTTTAATTTAGATGTTCAATATAATTTAAATGTTATAGCATACCTCTATAGAAGAAGGCTGAAATGTTTCACCTAATGCATATTCTGGAATTATCTATAAATTTTTTCCATAATTAATAAAGCACTATACTAATTTCAATATTTCATTGATAAAATTTAAGAAATAATATTTTTACCTTTGAATTCCATTTATCATAAGGATATACTTCAAGATAATTTTTTGCAATGATCATTAATCCACTTAAAATGAACTAAATGTACATAATAAGATAAAAGAGGTTGAAATTTATTAATATAATATTCAGTAAAACATATTAACCAAATATATCTAAAGCATCCTTTTAAATAAATTTGGAATTAATCTTTGCTTGGCATATTGCATTTCAAAGAACAGTTTCTCAACACAAAATTTTTTAATTGAAGTTCTTAAAGAAAGATAAACTTTAAATTAATTTTATTCTGCACTGACAAAGAGAGGCTACAACCTCCATCCAACCGATTTCGATCTGCTTCAACTTCGATTTCGATTCTGCTTATTCTGCACTGACAAAGAGAGGCTACAACCTCCATCCAACCGATTTCGATCTGCTTCAACATACAGGTTGGGGCCATTGAAAAGTAACTCATGTAAAAGGGTTTAGGTCGTTACACCTTTGTTTTTAAAAAAAATTAAAGTCAAATGTCATGACGAACAATCGCGCCACTTATATACCTAAAAAATTGCAGCTATTTCAACTAAAGTGGTGGTAACATAGTAGTTAAGCTGTTGCCTGCGGAACTGAACACTGTGAGTTCGAGTCTCCCTTATGTAGCTTTTTTCAAGTGAATAAATTAAAATATTACTAGCAATAAAACTTCAGGTAAAATCAAATTTTTTTTTGTCATACTTACATTTGACAAAATTACTCTTCAATTATTGTACGATCTCTTTCTTGCTTTATTTCACTCATTCTCATTTTCTAATTGTCCTAATTCACTGTGCATCGGATAATAACTGTCATAAAAAAATTTGTCATAAATTACTTGATTGATTGCAAAACATGTAGTATTCTACTAATATTCCTGCTCTGAAATTTACTTCTACCACCCTAAATGATTCACAAAGTACTTGCCAGTGAGCAGTGAGACTAATATTTATTTTATATAAGCATGTAATCTTCTGTCTTATAATTAGATATTGTTGTCATTCTCTTCATTTGTCATCTAGCTATCATAGAATATGTTTTGTTCACATTGAAAAGTTGTAAAAAAAGAAAGTTATAAAAGTAACTGCATGCAGATCGCAAAAGAAACTTTCGGAACAACCTAATATTATATTATATATTACTTATCACCCAATGCATAGTGAATTACGACAATTAGAGAGTGAGAATGAGTGAGATAAAGCGAAAAAGAGATCAAACAATAATTGAAGATTGATTTTGTCAAACGTAAATATGACAAAAAAGATGTGATTTTACCTAAAGTTTTATTGTTACTAATATTTTAATTTATTCACTTGGGAAAAAAAGATACATAAGGGAGACTCAAACTCACAACATTTAGTTCTGCAGGAAACCACCTTAACTACAGATTTGGTTGAAATAGCTGCAGATTTTAGGCATATAAGAGGCACTATCTGGTGTCATGACATTTGACTTTGATTTTTTAAAAACGAAGGCATAGTGACATAAACTCTTTTACACAAATTACTTTTCAATGGCCCCCAACCTGTATGTTAAAGCTGATCGAAATTGGTTGGATGGAGGTTTTGGCCTTTTCTTGTGAGTAATAATTTGTTTATATTGAATTTAAAAATATCTATAATTTCTACAATATTCTAAAAGATGGTAACTTACAAAACCTTTTATTAAAACTTTTAATTATTCATTTGATCTATATTCAGTCAATTCATTGAATATAGTGTGAGCTTAAATTTTACTTATGATCTTCTTCTTTGATCTCAAGTATTATATTACTAGTATATATATCATTTCATGTGTCATTGTTTTCCTTTCAGTCAGAAAACAAGTTGGTGTCATAATATTTTGCAAATACAATCATTAAAGTCTACTTATCCTGGGAATTTTTGATTCAGAAATTTTTGTTTGAAATTATTTTTTTTTTACTTATTTAAAATTCAAATTAAGTAAAAAACTTCAGTCCCAATTATATGCATAAATCATAGATTTTCTGTATATTAATATTAATATAATTATAATTTACAGAAAGAAAGATATATTACATCCAATAATTATCTTACAAAGGATATTGTCTATTGTAGAAATGATTTTAAAATTTCTTTAATTCCAAGTTTATTTAAATAGGTGTTTCAGGCATATAGTAATGCTTGTTAGATATCAATTAATTTTTTTTCATAAATTTAAAATTTTCACTAAGGTCGGCATATTCCCCCGATTTACCCTATACATTATATTTTGAAATATGAGTCCTTAACATTGATTAAATTTAAAACACCTTCAAATCTTCATCATTTTTTATATATATACTAATTTAAAGCACAGATTCATTCTTCGTAATCAGATTGACAAGGGATACTGTTGTAATTCGTAAATTATTAATCAGAATATATTTTTGAAATTTTTTACTGTATTTATAGATAAATTCTTAGAATTAAACATTGACAGGCTGAATTCAGCGATAATTTTATAGCTTAATTCAATAATTATTTTAACTAGATATATATTATACTACGCCAAGTATATGCATGAAGTTAATTCAAAATAGAAAACTTATAATAGCGATGATAATATTTTAACAAATGAATTTAATCAATAAAAATGTATTGTTGAGGTTATGCATCATAACAATAAATAATTTATGTTACTTAAATAATAATTTCGTTTTTTTTTATACATAGAGCGGAAATATTTTTATTTTTATGAGACTTGGAACAAAATAGTTTATTTATTTTATGATAAAATCATGCAAAGTATTATGATATACAAGACATTTCACTTACAAATTTTTTAAAGAATAAATATTTGATTGTTTTATGTATAAAAATTATACATAAAATATTAATTTGTTAAGTCGTTTTTATATAAATCATATGCGAAAGTTTAACTAAGATTAAATGCACCCGATGAACAACTCCATACGAAGCGTGTTGATAAATTGAAAATATGTAAGAAAATATTCATATCATGAATAATTTGAGGATTTTTAATTTAATAGAATTCTCTCATAAACTTCCTGAACACATTTGAATATTTTATTGCATTTTTCTGCTGTATCTTCTATCAAACATGTTAGATATGATGGCCTAAAATGGTAATTTTGTCCTTGAATTCTCTCTAAATTATATTTCAAAATGTTAAAAGCAACTTATCGTCTTTTCATACAAGTTAATAAATTACATTTGGATTCTCTATAAAAATGATATCGCTGTTATTTTTTTATCAAAGAAGAAATAAAAAAACAATATGTTGCATTATAACCCTTGAGTTTACTATAATAGTCCCATTGGTTCAACAAGTTCAAATACAATTTGTTCATTGTATAATCTTATTAGTTTTTTATGGAAGGCTTTTGGGTTAATATTTTAAAGTTTTTGTGTTTAATCAGATCCGATAGAACAGTATACGCCACTCTTAAATTTATAAAATTAAAAGGGGAAGCATCAAATTCAATCCAAAGTATCAAGACCAATCCTGCAAAGGAAAAGCTTGAGGAACAAAAGAACACATTTGATGTAGGAGTCGAAACGGAAATTGCACAGGCTTCTATTGTCCTGAAGACAGACTAATACATTTTGTATCAGGCAGAGACTAGCAATATTTCGATATAACCGTCAATATTGTAGAGAATACAGTTCGATCTCAGCGGGGATGCTGAAGTTGTCAAACCTTTCTTTTTCTATTTCCATTGAGAAGGAACAACTAACATTCCTTTTACAATCATTTTGGCCCATTCAACAGACTTTCTTTCACGACATTTTATCAATAAAGAACGCTAGATAGAGGAGTTTACTTGGAAAAGTGCACAAACTGGTAAGCTCAGATTAATAAACTGTCACATCAATACTCTTTCTTTTATTATCTATTTTCTATTTTATAGACCATTTACTATTAGATTCTTTTCATTTATATCGGTTCGAGGACTAAATTAGCCTAGATTCAATATTAATTCTAAGGTCAAACGTATAGCCTCCTGTTGAAAGATTTCAACATATCTAAAATTTGTAAAATATATATAAATTAATAGTTTAACGAATTTGTTCAAAAATAGAATTAATATTATCCATAAAATAAATCAAAGCTTGATAAACTTGGTGTAATTAGCCTTCTAGTTTATATGGTGCAACACACCTAGTTTATAAGCTAGAAGGTGTGTTCCACCATATTGCGGTGCACAGTTTTAATTTTTCGAGTTCGTTGTAAGATAGGTAAATTTTTATTAAAATAGATTTATTAATTTATTCTATATTTATATTTTTATTGGAATATAATAAAAATTATAGCTTGAAGTTATATTTTAATATTACAAAGATATTCATTCACATTTAGATTCAGATCATTATATCCTATACAATATTCTCTCAGAATTTTACGAATATTACAGGAAAAAGTAGACATTATGTATACATTATATATAAATTTATAATTTAAATGTTAAAATGCATAATAGTATAACAGTATAGCTAAGATAAATAAATAAAAATCTAAGTAAAGTAATCGCAAAAATTGAAAGATAATCTAAAACATTATAAGCTAATTAAGTTAAATGGATATCTTAATGTAGATTAAATAGAAGCTGTCAGAAATAAAATTGACTCTGAAAAGAATTAAAAAATGTTTATTAATTTATAGGCTTTAATTACCGACTTAATTCGATAAAATATTGCGAAGTTAGACGAACAGCCATATTTAAAAATGAGATCATTCGGAAAATATTCATTTAGATCTTTATTCCAGAAATTTATTATAGTAATAAAGTCCTTGATATATTTAACGATTTTATAACAATTTCTGGCCATTAAAGTGGATTTATTTAAAGCAACATTGCAAAATTTATCTGTGAGGAGGGTTATAAACAAGGAAGGTTCCCACAGGTCGCAGTGATGCAGCGAGGATGCAACTGAGATAGGAATGTGCAGCGGAAATGAAAAACTAACGTTTTCTGACGAATTAATTGATGAATGCGGGTGGTCCAGATAAAATAATACCCAATAAGATTAGTAGAAATTAGTAAAAATTAAAGTTGCACTATCAGTTAATTATTTGCAGCAGAATCAGTCGCACTCCCCCCCGGGTGCAGAGGAAACCTAGAGAGAAGTTGATTACATTCGCTTGCAAGAGACATTCTGATTGGTGCATTCGTTTCATCCTCTGGCATCTACGATTGTTCATTATGGAGTGGATGTCAGATGTGATCCGCACAAACTCAGCAGGTGGCACCTTCAATTGATGTCATTCGATAAAGAGACGTTCTTCGAAAGAAAATATGTATCTGCCTAGCCTTATTTTGTTTACCTAATATGCGCTTTATCTTTCGGGTTCTTCAAAAATGGGTCTATACAATTTGTTTACAGTCGTCTCTTCTGTTTTGTAGCGATATCCGCATTGCTACAAACCGGAGATTAGCGATCTAATCTCTATTTTAGAATGATTTTTTTCATTATTGGCCAAATTGGGTTTCTTTAAAGAAAACATTATTCTGCCGTTCAACGTTTCTTAAAAAGACTTAGCGTTCTATATAAACAATTTAGATATAGCACTATTGGCTTGAATCGTACCATTAGTTACTTATAAGTGAGTATCAATGAGGAGGAGAAGCTCTTTACATGTAAAACGGCGAGAAGGGCTTTCAGACTTGCGAGTCGATAGAAAAGAAAAGAAGACCTACCTGGTTGTATTCTCCGTCGCAATGTCACTGCCAATGTCTCTCACTCAGGTTTTATATAGTGAGGCTGCTGGAGACGGAACTGGCAGCTTAGGAAAGCCCCTGCAGCGGCCCGGAGTCGTGACTGATGGTAGCTCATCGGGATGGGATTTCGGGCACTGTAGGTGTTCGTTGCCAATCTAACTTTGTCTGCCCGTTATTCTGAGAACATTGTAGCGCTACAGCCGGTTAACCTCTTCCTTATTGTTTAACAGCCGCCCTACAGGTTTGTGCTGACTCCTTTCAATTTTTCATAAACCCAATTCGAGATCTTCTTTAGGGTATTAATTAAGGATGTTTGTTTAAACCAGCAAAGAAAAACTTCGTCTTCTTAATAAAGAAAATATTATAAATCAAGTGTAAATGCCGATGTCAATTATCTACCTGATTTTTTCCTTTTTTTCAAGCGGCCGTCTGTCATTACCATTCGTAACAGCTTTCATTCATATGTATGAGAGATAACAGACCTACTCAGGGCTATTTCCAGGGATCCTGGAGTGATTGGCCGACACAAGTCTCTTTCAATGATTCTTTCGTTGCGTAGTTTTCCTGGTAGGAAATTCTTTATGGTTGGTTTACCTCTTACAGTTTCTACATCCTTACTTTAATACCTCTAGATAAAATATACAAATGGTTCTGCAGCAACTTTTAAAACATTCGAATAAATTATTTTATTGAATGAAATTTATTAATAAACTAATAACAGATCACACAATGTACGTCTATTCACAAATAACTAACGTTAGACCCCATATAGACACTTTCATTGTATCACAGCATATTGACACTCGAGGGGTAGACTTATGTTAACTTACCATGTCGAAAATACGTTTACAATGCCCTATTCTTTGCGATTTAGAGGTTACGGAGACTCGGCATGCCACCTACGCTTTCTTGGACATCTGTGGCACGCTCTTTGCTTTATTCGAGCTGGTCCTACCACTTCAACATCGTTTAAGCCCATTTTTACAATAAGTGTCATTACTGGAGTGTTTACTCCTCCTCTACTAGCGGATACACGTGGCTTTCATGACCAAACAAGTACTTATTTCTAACAGTCTTCGGGATTAGCTATTGTAAAGCAGATGGTTTCAGAGAAATTTACGTATTGGCTACATATAGAGGAAGTTTCGTGGCGACAGGACGGATATCAGACGTGGCACGTCACCGGCAGTCATACCTGACATTATTTCCGATAGTACTCCACGTAATTTGTCCAATTTTATTGTAGCGCTGATGGAAAATTGATTTGGAAAGATAAATTATTCTGGTTTTTAAAGCACATTATTTAGTGTGATAATTTTTAAAACCTGTTAAAGACTGATTTGATATAATAACCATATTAGTTTAATATAAAGCAATAGTTAAGGGTTATACTTAGTATAAACATGCTTAATGCTTCCTTCAAGTTAACTCCTCTGCGGGGTTCAGGTGTTCGACGAGAAGTTACTCTGCAGGAGCCTTTATACTAAACTTTCCCATTAGGATGACATTCTTCACCTATTATAAATGTTATGCTCCGCTAAATGAGTTTGAAATAATTTTCTTGCGGAATGATAATATTTCATACTTTTATATAGTTTTTTTACATCGTAAGGACAGCTGAAACTTAAAAAAATTAGTTCCTTTACAAAATTTAATGTATTGTTCGTAATCACGTGATATTACCCACAATGTTGGGCAAACGAACAAGGAAGCTTTCTTTGCCTTATTTTTAAGAAAAAAGAATATTGTATTCGCACTTTAGTAATGGAACGGGGGTGGAGAAGTAGAGTACTTGATGTCAGATGGTTGAAGACTGATCTACCATCAGCAACCGGCTTGTAAAGACGGAAAAAACTCCAGAGAACATTAAAGTCGGTGGGGAAGTCAGTCGATCTAGTGTCAGTGCTATAAGGCGATGGAGAAGCGGAGGAAAGACAGCGGGAAGTCGGCCACCACAGCGTCCTGTCCAGCCACTAATGTGTTAAGACCGTGGCAGCAAGCAGAGATGGAAAGACTTTGCTTGGCAGGCGGCAACCAACCACTAATGCAATAGAATGGACCATGTTGATTGATACGATGCTGGGCAAAGGTAGGAGGGATAGAGAGAACACTCTTTAATGAAATTAATCCTTTAATCGCCATAAGTTACAACAGATGGCTGTTTGTAACCTTATTAGAATATTCCGACAAAGATCCAGCTTTACTTTGCTGATTGCTAACCATATTGATGAAGCTCAAAAAGAGTTGGGAAAGTTAGAATCACTCTCAGTAACTATCTAAAGAGCAGAAAATAGCTAATTCTTCTTATTGTTTTATCTATCTTATTTATCTTAGGTTTTATTTATATCACTTTCTTGATATCGAATGAATTATAAATATAGTAAAAAGTAAAAATCATTCTAGATGAAATTTTGTATGATATCACTCGAAGTTATTAAGAAGACATGACGCATCTTGAATTGATTGATGGTTTCAATATTCCGAATGTCATAAAGAAAGTTTTTAATCACAGCACTTTCAATTAGATATTTGTGGTGGACGTCTCCCGCGCGTCAGACGTGTCTCACTTCATAAGTCAAGGTTGAATCAGTGTCAGTGGACAAAGCAATTACAGCAACCGGGATTAACTAGCTCCGAGATTTACACACCATTAAGGCTACCATTATTAAAAACCTACTGGGTCCGTGTTGGCCATTGTCACGTGGCTTGCATTGGGTCCCACCCAGGTGGCAAGTTTGGGTCCCACGTGCTGTCGAGTTCCCCCAAAACTCTGATCCTTCTCCCTATCCATCATATGTGTCGACGTTATCCCGCTGCTAGAGATTTAGTCCAAACAAACGTACAATAGCTCCATCTATAGCATCAAACACTAACTATAGCGCATTAATAGGACAATTGATTGACACATTCTAATAGCGATATAAAGTGTTTGCAGAAATGTTTGTTCTATTTGATAAATGACTTAAGCACGAAAGAATAATGTGTTAGATTTAAAAATCAGGTGTTCGGCATCCATGTACTCCCCTTCGACAAGTGTCGCCAATAAATATTAGCCCCGGAACGAGACACTTGTCAAAGGGAAGTAATAGTCTATTTTTATTCAATAAAATTGATTTTGTTCATTTAATTCTCTATTAGAATAAAAATAAATTATTCTTGAATTATTTATAATAAATTTGGAAATTTTAAATCATTTAGAATAGCAAATAAATTAAAATACGATAGGAAAGGCAATATTAATTCTGTTCCTCGGAAGGTGTGTACTATCCAAGACAGAGAAGTAACAAATTTAAAGAGGAAGATACTATCCAAATGGCGTTACATCAAAGGGAGACAAACAATGCGATAGATCAGAAGAAGGACTCAATAGTTGTCGGAGTGTTGCTCAACCATGAGCACGTGTTCTATCCCCAGATAAGCATCTATCCTTGTCTTAAGGAAATTTGTCTCCTGACTATCTCTATCTTCGACGGGATCTCCCCTAGATATGCTTGAGGAAATAAAGTAACTTTAAGCATTTCGGCCATTTTTTATGATTCCTATAGAACTTATTGACTAAAGTTTGAAATTTATTTCATTATCCTTTTCTCTATTATATTGTTTCCAATTTTTGTAAAAATTATTATATAGTTTTGTAAGATATAAATTAAAATAGGGAAATAACTTTAATTATATAAATAAACTGTGGTCTATACCATAACTTATCAGCTTCCCTCATACAAAAAACAAACTTTATAGTGTACCTAGGGGAGGCACTGATCCAAGAAGAGCATTATTCCTCGACTCATTGCACCGCTCTAGGCAATACTGTGTTATAGAAATGTAATATAACCGGCTTTACATTAAGCAGTTCTCCTGCTTCCTTCATTATAATATCTTAAAGCAACATAATTTATATACAAAGACGAGTGAAAAACGAAAAATTTAGCTGAAACAAAAACTAATTCAGATTTGTTATATTCTGATAGAAATTTTCTTTTTATTTTGTTTCTCCGCATGCATGCTTCATTCAACTTCCCTCATCCATCATCAGCTTTATGTTAACGGAAGTAGACGAGAGGATCGTGTCCCGTGACGTTACGGAATCGGAAGTGACGAAGAAATCCCACCACGTGACCTCTAAAATTACAATAAAAAGAAAATGAATGGCCCATTAGCTCCATGGATAACTTGGTAGGAAAGTGGTGAATAGATGAGGCAGAAGATGGATATATATTTTTTTAATCAATAATGATTTACAAAAAAACTTAACGAACTGGAGCTTCCATTTCAAGATAGTGAATATAAAACACGTTTCTCTTCGTTATATATTTCATTTAAATATATTTTTGCTTAAAACTTTTACAATATCTTATTAATTATTATAGAACAAAGCAAAAATAAGTCTGAAGTTTATATAGTAAGAAATTAAATATAAATGATCGTAAAGCCGATTGATTTCCACGTTATCTTTCTGGTAAAAATTGAGGAATAGGAAGTTCCCACAGAGAAGCATGTATGGGTCGAGCCCGTCTGATTGCAGCCCTTGCTTTTCTGTATTACAGCCAGGAAGTGGAACGCATCAGATAGGGACAGACACTAGACGTTGTTTGTTACTTAGCAATATAGCCGAGTGATATATCGTCACCTAACGAGTACCAAGCGCATGAACCCTTAACGACCTGATGTAAACGTTTCCTTTGCAGAACACATCTGACTCACGCCTTAGCTCATGCATGGATGGGACCAATAGCGACCAACCACCACCCGCTGGCCACCAACGGAAGCGATGGATGGTGGTGTGCCATTAGCACGAGGCCAGGGCGTGACTGCTGCTGTTTTGGCAGCGCAGAAAGTGATATTGATTGTCCTTCTCAACACAAATCATTCACAATATTCAGTTGGAGGCGAGAAACTCGTCTGACATTAGCACATTGTCGGATCTGGTGTTAAATGCGCCTCTTTCATTTTTTGGCTCTTTTTTTAAGGCTCCCAGTTGCAGAAGTGTTGATTCAAACGAATCCAGTAAAAAGCGAGAATCTGATGTTAGATCCGAAAATAGAAATTTTAGTTCAGTTTAATACGATAAATGATTTCAATATATTAATTTAAAAAACATCATACAATATATATAGTACAGTATTTCAATTTTAAAATCATTTATTGATTTCAAGACTAGTAATTAAAATTGGTTAAGAGGCAAAGAAAGAAAAGTTGTTTAAAAACAAATTTATATTTAAGAATAAATCACTTATAAGTTCTTATGCCAAATTATTTTACTCCAATATCTGTAAACTATAATAGCTGGCTATAGATAATGCTATGTTGAAACTGTTGTTTTCAATACTTTGTCTTAAAAAATAAAAATAAATAAATTTAATAATGTAAAACTCATTAAACAATCTAGAATGCAAATATATGGATTTTCAGAACACTCAGGATTAGAACTAACTTCGATTCTTTTTATAGTTTGAATTTTTACCAGTTATATTTAATATAGTGCAAATATAAATTATATAGGCCTACTGTATAATGTTTACATATATTAATCATGACATATACAGTACTTTTTGATCAAGTACCAATGATTATTATTATAATATATACATACATAATTAAAACTGATTATTTTAAATAAAAGGTATTAAAAATAAAATCGATACTCAGTATTTCTTAAGAGTTACATATCAGTAAAATAATCTAATAGTGAATTGGAATCTAATTGTATTCTTTCAAAAGAACTTGCGCCGAAAAAAAATAACAATAGGGCAATTACGACTGATCGAATTTCTTTCAATAGATCTATAATTACCATTTCAAATATTTTATCAGTCAAACTTCAATATAAACAAGCGAAGAAGAATACAATAGAGCGTTCACTTGTTGTTAACAACTTGAATAGAATCGGTAAATCAAGACAAACAGTTAAAACGGAAGAGAGGGAGGAGGGAAAAAAAGACCTATTTGACAGACAGCCAGTGGAAAAACACTCGATGGATCGCTGAACCGTGACAACCAAGTGGCCACCATTTCGACCAATGGTCCGTAGCACGTGCACTATTAAACGGAGCAGAAACCAATCATCGACGTTTATTTGCTTCTTCTGACAGCACTCTGATAAAACTAGGTTAAGTAATTTTTTTCTTCTCCAGCCATAACTCCAACCTTACATGTCACATATTATTTAATCCTAAGGGAGAGAGAGAAATAAAAATACCATACTAATAAATTAGGCTTCCGTTCAAAATTTTTTCTCTCAATTTAGCAACAAGCTTAATTCATTCATTTATGTTTTTTAACGTCATAGTGATGGTAGAAAAGAAGAGACGTTCATGCTTGACAAAGCACAGACAACATCAGACGGCCATCTGTCAACTTCCCGGACAAACAGCTTATTCCGCTGGAATGGAGTTAAAGCATTAAGTCCAGGTTCAGACCCGCTCGCAAAACTATCTCCTTTGCACTCCAGGGCTAAAGTTTAAAAAAAAAAAACTGCGCTTCGACTGAGATATCTTCTTGGATATTTGATTCGCGGGTCTCTTACGCCTCGGATTATGCAACAAGCCTATCTATTAAAAATATTTACCAGTTCTGTTAATTAACACAACTTTTTACCTGTAGTCAATTTTTCTCGGATTTAAAAATTTTAGTTATTTTTCTTTGAATCGGCTTTAAGTTTAGGGATTTTGTTTGACCGATCAGTTGACGTTTCGGTTGATTTGATTAGATGAAATTAAATATTACGTTCGGGATGGAACACGCATCTCTGTTGGGAAGATGCCGATGGATAGTTTGTCAAAGGCATTCATCTGGAAATTAAGGTCACAGATGATTTGTTCTCCATCGGATTTGATGTCATTAAGGCTTAGATGACAACACTGGGATCTTCCTTATCTTTCCAACGACACAAAGTCGGGCGGCAACTAATCTAATTTTTATAAATAAACTTTTTCAAAATAATGTTCTGATGGTAAATTTCGGTAGATTGACCTCTTTTGCTGTCTAGCGGGACTACATTGCTAAAGGTAGATTTATCAGCGCATCAGAAAGTTTGATTTCTTAAAAATTTATATTACAAAATCGGCAAATGCTAATTGATATTGAAATGCATTGATGGTTAATACGAGATTTTTTTTTGTTTAGATTTAAATAAAACAAATTTTAAAAAAATTATTTGTAATGTATTTAATATTTTTAATATTAATCAATTATCAAATATATTTTCAACAAAGAAAATAAATAAAATTGAAAAATCGATGTCTATTTAATTAAACTTCACCAGACGAAGTTAATGTTGTCCTGCCATCTGTTGACGCGCTTTGTTACTACGCTATAAGAATAATCGATCAAATCACTTAAAATGAATTGTAATTAACAATCAAAAGCTTTTGCTTTAATGTGATTAAAATAAGTTAGAAAAAATTAATAAAAATATTTGATTTAATATTAATTTTTAACTGAAATTCATACGAATATCCTTCATTTAACAGTTCAAAAAGTTTATTTTTGCAAAAATTCTGAAATTCGATTAATTCTTATTCCCATCTTGGAACAATTTATACATTGTATTTTAGTATCCAATAAATGCCTGATATTAGATAGATCCTGATGTACAAGATTACAAACTCATAATGTTAATAAGCGTTGTGGAAAAACATATATTCTCGACAATATTGTTAGGCCATTCAGATCTTCCAATTTTCCGCGCCGGATTAAGATTTTGTAAGACAAAATATTATAAACTGATTTTTAACAAGACGACCTTAGAGAAAAAATGTAAACAATACAGGTAACAATTTTTTTAATTTCTTATTATTTTTATAAGATAGTCGCATTATTGAAGATAAAAAATGTTAAATTTACAGAATACATTATAGGCCTATTTTATGGAAACAAGTGTTGCTGGCTTTAGACTATCACTATGAAATAAAAGAATGGTTTAAATATGTTTTTAATTTATTTACTAGTTAAAAAATTGAATGAAATTTGTCAATGAAAACGAAATTTTTTAATATTAGTTAATGGGTAAAATTATCAAGAAAAGTGCCTTATGAAATTCTCATTGCAATTCTGAATTTTAAATTGTTAGCATAATTGCATTGAAATTCATAACAGAAGAGAAAAATATATTATTTATAATAGTAACATATATTTTATAATAATATATTATTATAAAATATATTTTA
>AYEL01064972.1:0-55376 GCA_000484575.1 Olivierus martensii | reverse complement strand
TGTTTAATAATTTAATTATAATATTTATCTCTTATTAATAATGTATTTTTAATTTTGTTACTCTCTGAAATATTTGTAATTTTTTCTGTAAATAGCGACATAATAACTAGATCGATGTACAGGAATACCTCGATTACCACGGTTTCGATTATCGCGATTCTCGATTTATCGCGGTTTATAATTTGATACCGAAGTTTCAATTATTGCGCTCCAAATTCGAATTATCGCGGCCTCGAGATATAGCTGACTATATATGCAACCAAAATTAATTTCCTCTCCAGGTAGCTCTCTTTAGCACTTCGTTTTTATCCAATGGCGCTTGCTCACCACTCATCAGTAACTGTCCACATTTACCTGAAGTACCTGTGGACAGGACTGGCTTAACCCGATAAGCAGACGATGCACCACATTGGGGTGCCAAAATTATCATTTTCTCAAAATTATTACTCAGCGATATTGTATATTGCTGAGTAGATGTTACAAGAAAGCTGCATCGGGGGCCGGGACCTCTAGAGCTGGTACTGCATATGAATAATTATTTCTCTTCTTATTTACCCCTACAATGAATGCTGAAATAAACAAGGATGATATCAAGTCTATAGCTATCAAGAAGAAACGTAGAGTGATCAGTTTAGAAGATTAGTACGTTTAACACACTTCTTTTTTCCTGAAAAATCCATTTCTTGAAAAATCCTTGGCAATGATCACCCATTTTACATGCATTATTTATCCCGATTATCGCGGATTCGATTATTGTGATATTTTTCATGGCAACAATAACCGCGATAATCGAGGTATTCCTGTATATAAACTTTTTGAATTTTTAAACTATGTTCCATTAGAAGCTGAGGATGATCCAATATGGATTAAAATCATTTCTTTTTAGAATAAATTTTTCATTACTGCACATAGTGCTTGTATGCTAATATTTCTTGTTTTATAATAATTAACATTAATTATAAAAGTTATTTTGTTATTGTTTAAGTAATTAAATAATATTTTACTCTATTTCAATGAAAAGCAATTTACATTTTTTGGGCTTAGGAATAAATTATAGTATTTTTCAAAGTAATTAATGTTAATTTGTATCTTGATTTACAATTTGATTTATGGGCATTTAAAAAAATAATGCTTTATCACCATAATCTGGGATTAAAGTGTAATATGTTTTGATGCTACATGAAGTTTTTATCTATAAGGTCATCTTCTAATTTTGTTAATACATAATATGAAATGCATGGTGTATTTATTTATTTCTTTTGTCCATACAATACATTTATGAGTTTTTCCCATCCTTGTCATCCACTGAAATACTGTTGGCTGAATGATTCAGTTGTGTTTTGTTTGTTTTAGGGCTGGTCACATTACTGATTATAAAGGAGACTGTAACACACATTGTTTTATATTAAATTTTTCATTTAGAATCTTTGCCTAAGATATATATACAAATGAGTTTATTCTGCTCTATGCTCAATATATCATGAACTATTTTCTATGTATACTGTCTTAGTGTTAATAAAAAAGAACTGCCAATTCCATATTTGCTTCACTAGTGACCATGTATTTAAGGTAGCGGAAACATTCATTCCATCAAAAAGTTGATGGAACTTCAAACATACTCTCCTGAACACTGAGTTACTGTGGAAATTCCTCTAACCTATGCAAAGATTCGTCTGAATGTTGCAATCCTCCAAAAAATCGATTGCAATGTACACTCAAAAAAGGAAAAAGCTGCAATTCCGAAATTGATCAATGTTGCGATAAATCTTGTAATATCGTTTCAAGTGCAGAAAAGAGAACTTGTTTTAGTAACAAGCCTTGTTGGAACCTTACCACTTTATGCAATGGCAATACTCCATTCTGTCATGCATTTCTACAAGCAGATGACACGCCGTGTTTTGATAACCTTGGAAAATGCAAAAACGGTGATTGTATAATAGAAATTTGCGAAAGTCATGGCTTAAAACCTTGCAACTGTACTTTATCCAAAGAAGAATGTTACATATGTTGCAAAAATGAAGCGAACGAATGTAGAACTGTAAAGGATTTCAATATCAGCCTTCCGAAGTTACAACTCTATATGAGAGCAGAAGGGACCGAGTGCAACAATAAGTATGGAAGGTGTAATAGGTAATTATTTATATAAATTATATATATAAATACATATAACATATATGATTAATAAATTTTTAATCTCTTTATATATAGTAATGGTAGATGCTTGACAAAGGACATATTTCGGACATACACGTGGGAATATTTTATACCATTACCTTTCATTGCTTTTATCATGATTGCATTATTTTATTTTGTTGGCCGTCGTGGCAAGAGGCCGAGCATAGTGGAACTTGTAAGAAGACTTCGCGGTTGAAAATCTTAAAACAACAATATATTTCTTATTTACATGGAAGATTGAAATTATACGGACATTATATTAATCATGATTGAGAGAAAGATATGTAGTTCAAGCAATTTCAAGGAAAACTCTTTAAATTTTTGTCATTAATTTCTAGAATAAAACAATTTATATCTAACATTTACAATTTTCAACCTATGAATCTATTAAATTTACAACAGTAGTTAGGTTTAAATGATGGACATATATTTTGTAATCTGAGAAATTCAGAGAAAATTTACTTCATACAAAAAATACAAACCTAGTTCTTTCACAAAGATGAATAATATATTTAGTATACAGTAATTAAACATGGAGATTATATTAATATAGTATAATAGGCGGCCTGATGGCTAGCTAGTAACGCGTTGGCGTAAATATTGCATAATGACTATTATCAAAACAGGATGCAATATTTTGAACCCAGGTTCGGCATCTCCTGGAAAGGTTTTTAGGGGTTCTGGGTCCGTCTTTCACCATCCTCTACGGGTGTGGGTGCAGTCCATGGTTGCAACTGACCCACTCCTTAGTAATCGCCCTGGTTGGAATGGGAGTAAAAATGGATGAAAATATATAGTATAATAAATTGATTCGCGTATTAAATTTACAGTCACATCTATACGCTGATCTGTTTAATATATTATGAGTGCATCGTATGTATCCCGTGGCAAGAGGCCGAGCATAGTGGAACTTGTAAGAAGACTTCGCGGTTGAAAATCTTAAAGCAACAATATGTTGCTTATTTACATGGCAGATTGAAATTATACGGACATTATATTAATCATGATTGAGAGAAAGATATGTAGTTCAAGCAATTTCAAGGAAAACTCTTTAAATTTTTGTCATTAATTTCTAGAATAAAACTATTTATTTCTAACATTTACAATTTTGAACTTATGAAGCTATTAAATTTACAACAGTAGTTAGGAATAAATGATGGACATATATTTTGTAAATATATTTTATAAGAAATACAAAACTAGTTCTTTCAGAAAGATGAATAATATATTCAGTATACAGTAATTAAACAAGGAGATTATATTAATATAGTATAATAGGCTTACTGATAGCTAGCTAGTAACGCGTTGGCGTAATATTGCTTAATGACTATTTTCAAAAAAGGATGCAGTATTTTGAACCCAGGTTCCTGGTAAGGTTTTTAGGGGTTCTGGGCCCTTCTTTCACCATCCAGCCTACTCTACGGATGTGGGTCAGTCCATTGTTGGAACTGGCCCACTCCTTAGTAATTGCCCTGATTGGAATGGGAGTAAAAATGGAGGAAAATAATATAGTATTATAAATTGATTGGCTTACTAAATTTACAGTCACTTCTATATGCTGAGATCTTTTTTATATTATATGTGCATGGTTTCCAATCAGTAAATAGTTTAGGAGACACTAAAAATGTTTTTGAGGAGTTCGATCGTCCCTCATTTGAAATGATTAAAGAGCTAGAGGATTGTGATCAAAACCGATTCATCGATCGAAACGCAGCAATAAGCGAATCGATTTTGATTATTTTTAGCACACGTGATCCTCAAGCAAATCCCGATAATATACATGAATTTCGTTCAATTCTGATAATATTTACACGAGATATCGTATTAAAGACAGATGTACAATCACGTATGATCCAATATTGATTATTTTTAAATAAGTTTGATTCCATATAAGATCCAGTGCCGTAGCTACTGCTCTAAGCGCCTATGGCTCAAGATATAAAAAGCACCTTTGTAGTGGAATAAAAAACGGTAAATCGGGCAAAATTTTTTTTATTAATTATTTATTTAATGTGTGTGAAGGAGAAATCGGGATATAACATTTAAATTATAAAAATTGTCAGATACAGATTCAGCAAATATTATTTTACACACAAAATTTTACAAAATAAGCTATTACAGAAGCTTTATCTTTCGTGTTTTGATTTCTGCAAAATTATTTATTACTTCTTCAAAATCGGTTTCTAAGAAGATATCGTTTTCAATTGATAGTATTGCTAATTTGGTTAATCGATTTTGAATCATCGTCGACCTTAAATAATTTTTAATTTACTGAACCTTCGTTCTCCAGTAGCCATAGTAACTGATAACGTGAGCATGATACATAGTGCCATGGTTAAATACGAATATCATTCACACAGGTCCCATTTGAAAATTCCTTCTAAAATTTCCCTGTGGAGATGGCGTTGGCACAACCATGGCGCAGGCACAAGTGATATTCCCAAATTTAACATCATGTTAAATTTGGGAATATCACTTGTGCCTACGATTTAAAGCATTCTAATTCATTGAAAAATTGAAATCTGTCCAACTTTTCATATTAAGAACAAAGATCACTTGAATTTTTCTATATATTGCCAATTGATAATGTTGTAATATTTTTTCCATTTAGAAAATCAAACCGGCTTGCTACATTGCGTAAACCGCAGAACCCCTCATTTAGTTGGAAAATAATCATATCAATCAGTTCGGAAAATAGATGTTTAATTTCATCTTCGCGAGAAAAAAAAGTCCATTCGCTTATTTCTCCAGGCAAAGATTTTTTCTGCCCTTCCTTTTGTTTTTAGTTCAGATTCTGAATCTATAGCCAATTTTTTGCAATATTCTATGGTTTCTTTACAACATAATGCATCATATCCTTCAATTCTGATTTTGTTAAACATAATTACGAGCCCATTTATCAGTTCAGCTGATCGATAGATATCTTGTGTTTTTTCTTGCAATTGATTGTTTACTAAATTAAACTGAGCTGAAATCATTTCCCACATATTCAAAGTAAATATAAAATTGTACGATTGAATATTAGGTGCGTTCCAAATCTCAATAGACTAATCAGTGATGAGTAAAAAATCTCCGCAAACCGTTCCAAAGCTCAACAAGCCAATCAGTGTTGAGCTCATCAAATGGTCATCACTGTAATCGCATTTGAAAGGTGATGAGACTGTTGACACCAGTTTACACCTGCTCATCAAATGGTCATCACTGTAATCGCATTTGAAAGGTGATGAGACTGTTGACACCAGTATACACCTTTTATCCAACGTCGCGGAAAAAGCAATTCCTACTATATGATAAGATTTTAAAAGTTAGACAGTGTTATAAATCATTATCATCGTTGTTGTTTACTAGTAAATACGATCTATTGTTATAAATCATTATCATCGTTGTTGTTTACTGGCAAATAAAATTTTAGTGCTTTCTAATGATGCTAATGAAGTTATAACATTCATTATTCTCTTCTTCATCACCATGTTAGCCACCATCTTATCTCCACACACAGCCAGTCGTTCCAGAAACAAACTGATGTTGAGTTATTTCTGACGTCAAAAGAGATTAATCACTGATGACTTACTGTTGAGGTTTGGAACTCACCCATAATTTGTTAATATTCTAGCGATAGCAACGCCATCTCCAAAAAAAAGATAAATAATCGGATATAGCTTTTAATAAGTCCAATACTTTAGTAATTTGAAGCTTTACTGCCGTTACTGCTTTTGATTTTGAGCACCATCTTGTATCGCTATGCCCTTTCAATGACATCTTTAAATAGTTTGTCATTTTTTCCCAATGATATGTTGAACTAGAAAAAAAAATTGAATAAGCCCCCGCGCCCACATGTAATTATTACATGTATTTTCCCAATGATATGTTGAACTAGAAAAAAAAATTGAATAAGCCCCCGCGCCCACATGTAGTTGTGGGCGCGGGGTGATATAATTATTATCAGTCGGTCAACTATTTAATTGCAGGAGTGAGAACAAAGGACTCCTATTGTTTAAAGTTAAAATGTAAGAAATAGTCACGTACTCGAATATAAGTCGACATTTAATTTTTGGGACTTTCGAAAAAGGAAAAGTTGCAAAAGTCGACATAAAAATGTTTGTTGAGGACATAATCAACTCTGAATGATTTCTGCATAATGAAACGGATAGAATAAATAAATAAATATTTGATCCATAATCAATTTTCATTTTTGATATTAAATGATTGAAGCATTTTTATTAGTATATTTTATAAAAATTTTTCGTTGAATTATTTTAATATTTAAAGGTTAAGCAAGTGCTAAAACTCTTTTTAAAAGAACTACACATATTTTAAAAATTATTATACAGGGTGAAACATAAGTCTCCATAAAAATGGCGAAAGCGGTAACTAATGTTTATTTTATTCGTATTAAATGATATCATATGATGCTACAGTTACAGGATATGTTCCACATGTCTCCCTTCCATGTCGAGTCGGCCGGATGGCCACGTGGTAAAACTTTGGCTTACCACCCTGGAGGATCCGGGTTCAAATCCAGGTCCCACAACTCCAGTTTTTCAGGAGGGGAATGGGGTTCAACGGGCACATTAAACCCCATTCTTCAAACATCCGGTCGACCCCCATCATGGGTGTTGGTTAGCCTGTGATGGGTTCTATAAGTGGCTGCTCAGATACAGAATATCCCATGAGGATATGGCGGCTTAATTTTATTAACCTAACCTAGCTCATGTACAACCTGGAGACGGGCCGGATTGGCCACGTAGAAACGCTTCTGCTTTCCACTCTGGACGACCCGAGTTCGAGTCTCAGGCAGGGCCGGCGCTATCAAGTAGGCAAACTAGGCAACCGCCTTGGGCGCAATCCATGAAGGAGCGCAAAACGTCAAGCAATGCTTTATTCATGTTTTGCTAAAATATCAAAATTAAATTGTGATATATGATTTACGTATCGATACCTTTTCCTTATCCCTCACACTATTTTACTATTTAACTCTTGGTTCTTTTCTGTTCCTTACCTAAATGATTTGAACTTACCGCTATTTAAAATTCCTTTAAGATAAATATTTTAAAACGGTAACATTTTAAAATATTAAATTTCGGTATTTTATAACTTTTTTGTGTAAATGAATTATAACAGTAGAATTTTCTAATTAATTAAAAAAGAAAATAAAAACGACACTGTTTTTATTTTCTTTTTTAATTAATTAGAAAATTCTCCCAATTTTCATTTCCGTTTCGAGACAGTACCTATTAATTTAATCTGAAAGAAAATTTCATCTTGTTTAATGTCAATTATTTTTTATTCTGTAAACATTTTAGTTTATGTGGAGATTTAGTGGGTATTTTCCAAAAAATGTGTGGAGAAAGTGGGGAATTTCAGGGAAGGATGTCAGGAAAAGGGAAGAAATCGTCTGGCATGTGATAACACGGCAGGCTCGAAGTTAGATTAGTAGGGACCAAGTTGTGAAATAAAGATCGCACTTATAAACTTTGCCTAGGGCGAAAATAAAGTTGTAGCGGCACTAGTCTCAGGACCCATCCTTTGAAAATATTTATCATAGGATCCGGGCCCTTTCCGTCGATTTCGTCCACAACAATCCATCTGACCCCTCCACAGGGGTGGCAGCCTGCTTTCCACTCTAGAGAACTCGGGTTGGAGTTTCGTGTCCCATTTTTGACAATGTTTATCATGAGAGCCGTGTTTATCCAGCCAGTCGATCTCCGTCCTCAACCATCTGGCTGACTCCTACGCAGGGATGGACAGCTTGTGGAAGAGCTTGTTTCGTCCCGTCACTTAGTATTCTAATAGAATGAAAAGTAGCGTCATCTGTTCACAAAAATGGTCATTTTCGAAAATAATAAATGCTTCAAAATCTTACAGCATGATCACATGATTTTCAACCAATCAGATTCAAAATAAAATATTCAATAATTTGCGATGATAACCAATCACATAGAACTTAACTTCAATGGAAAATGAACTTCACGAGACACCACTTGCAAAATTCGAATTGTTGCATGTTTTGTCTATTTAAATTTTATATTCCAAAAAAATTAAATACGTTGGATTTAACTTCAATGGAAAATGAACTTCACGAGACACCACTTGCAAAATTCGAATTGTTGCATGTGTTGTCTATTTAAATTTTATATTCCAAAAAATTAAATACGTTGGATTTAAGAACATAAGAATCTGATTTGTGATTAATTCAAAGAAATGAGATTTTTTATTTATTTATTCATTTATGGACTTATGTTTGACATAGGTAGTCTAATTGAGTTTGATCTTTATGAAGTACCAAGAATTCTATATGTATATGTCGAAAAACTACCTTTTCCACCGTTTACCTACAGATTTACAGCATTCGACAGAGAATATTTGATTTTCATAACGGAAGAGATTACAAATTTTAATTCTGGAACTAAGGTATTTTACCATAATAATGATATGATCAACCAATTTCATCTTCGTAACGTACCACATACATCTATATATAAAGGATACGAAACAGCAGCAAAGGACTCATTAATCATCGGATATACCCTCGGAAATATGCTCTATGGACAATATGAAATAGGTAATGATATATACTATATAATATTTAATCTGCATATTGATGAAAAGGGGTGGATATATAACATTAAAGATGTGAAAATGCAAAATAAACATAAGAATGGAGAACAAACTTGCGAGATATTACGATACGAAAATGTTCAAAATCATAGTGCCAGTTATAAATATCATTTTGATAGTGTGCATAATAACTTTTACATTTCTAGCAAGAATGATTCTACAAAGATATGTTCATTGGAATTGGTTAGGAGACACTAAAAATGTTTTTGAGGAGTTCGATCGTCCCTCATTTGAAATGATTAAAGTGCTAGAAGATTGTGATCTAAACCGATTCATCGATCGAAACTCAGCAATAAGCGAATCGATTTTGATTATTTTTAGCACATGTGATCCTCAAGCAGCTTCCAACAATGTGCATGAATTTATTCAAATCTGGTAATATTTACACGAGCTATTGTATTAAAAACAGATGTACAGTCACGTTTGATTCAATATCGATTATTTTTAATAAGTTTGATTCCATAGAAGGTCTCAATACTGTATATAATGTTTAATTTAGATCAAAGAATACTTACGCGCGATACTTCCCCAAAATATATACCGTATATTTTTTCTTTTGCATATCACTAATATTGAACCGATATGGATCATTTTTCATATGGCAATAAAATATGAGGATTTTATCCAAATAGGATAATATTTATCTTCGTGATTGTGAGATGAACTAATTGCGAACAACAGACAGGCAAACCTAATTTATGTACCCTTTCATTCCATTTACGTATACACATATGGCAATAAAATATGAGGATTTTATCCAAATAGGATAATATTTATCTTCGTGATTTGTGAGATGAACTAATTGCGAACAACAGACAGACAAACCTAATTTATGTATCCTTTCATTCCATTTACGTATACAAAGAATTATCAAAGAATATTGCTTGCCTATCCATATTTATTTCTCATAAACAGCAGTATGGATATTAACCAAGCACTTCCAGAAAGAACTAAAAGTTTCTTTCTTTTTGAATGTGTCATTTATCATTTTGAATCCATTGGTTTTGTTTGTCCAATTTTAACGCTGATTTAATCAATATAGATGCCAACATGACGTCATAATCGGGCAACATGATGTCATTTACTGTTACGTCACAGTCCGACACGTTGTCATTCAAATCATGTAAGTCATGTTACTATAAATTGCTTACACCTTGCGCCATCTGTTGGCAATAATATAAAATTTTAATAAAGTGAAAAAAATCCATCTTGCAAGATTAAACGATGCGTCGTCGAGTTGTCCATTAATCGCAAAACAACACTATTGAATTTCATAAAAATATGCTAATTAATTCAAAAGTTATTAATGAGAAATGCAAAGACAGTCAGACAGGCACCTTGATCCGATCTTATGATCTTTCATTTCCTTCGGAAAATAGACTAAAAACTGAGTTTAATTGCGACTGTGGAAATTCCTCTAACCTATGCAAAGATTCGTCTGAATGTTGCAATCCTCCTAAAAATCAATTGCAATGTACGCTCAAAGAAGGAAAAAGCTGCAATCCCGAAATTGATCAATGTTGCGATAAATCTTGTAATATCGTTTCAAGTGCAGAAAAGAGAACTTGTTTCAGTAACAAGCCTTGTTGGAACCTTAGCACTTTATGCGATGCATAATATTTATTATATATAATTAAAAATAAAATTTATAATATAGATTTTTCATATATTAATAATCAATATGCATTTATTTAGATAAAATATTCCCACTTACTTTCTCAGAAAATTTTTTGAATCTCTCATCAGCAGAATGTATCAGTTCAGAGAGTTCATTTGTAGTTTGTATATGGGCATTTTGCAATTCTTCAAAATTTTCTTTCAGCACAAACTTCTGAACTTTTTCAATTATTTCATTCTAAAATATTGAATTATAGTATTGAAATTTTTACAAATAGGATAATATAATATGATGATAACATCAATGCATATCTTTATTGAGATTTACTATCATCCAAGATTAGATTGGATGATTTATTTTAAAAATTTTTATTTAATGAATTTAAAGAAAATAATATAGGGGAAGTAGGCTAAATCGTACCATATGTTAAATCGTACTACCGCTGTTTTTCCTAAACGAATTATTATTTTTTTATGTGGCAACATTATTCTGTTGTATCCTGTCATACGAATGCCGTCATATTATTTTCGATTTGAAGCGATTTTAATGATGAGTAAACGTTAAATATCAGTTTTTTGCAACTTTGATGTGCAACCATCCTTCTTTTTACGTGGTAGAGCAGTTCTGCAAAAATAGTGTAAATTGAGATTAATATTTGTAGAGAAAATAGGCATTTTCTACACAAATATTAGTCTGAAGTTACATTATTTTCATTTATGTAAGTTTTCGGAATTTTGTCTAATCCATTTCAAATGAGAAAAATGAACATCCAAATTTATTACTTTAACATTTCTTTTGTCAAATTTTATCTATTATGTGGTACTATTAACACAGTGGTTCTCAACCACTATACCGCGGCACACTAGTGTGCTGCCAAACCGTCGACGGCGTGCCGCGAAAAATTAATAATGAATTGTATGTATGTATCATTTGTTAATAGTGAAATGTGGTTGGCTGGATATCCCTTTTGCAGTCCTACCGACTCCTATATATAGGGTGTCGTTATATAACCCTCGTATTTTTGCAACAGCCAAAATTTTTTGTTGCCAAAGTTTCTCTAAAAAGACAACATCCACAGGTGGCGGCACTATAACTTAATAAGGGCCGCCATGATCCTATGTACGAGTATGTATGTAATCTGAATGTAATAAGAATAAATACAATAATCTGTTAATGAAAATTCGTTGTTAAATCTAAATTATTATATAATTTAAAATATTTAGGTGTGCCGCCAAATTTTAAAATGTTCCTCAATAGAAAAAAGGTTGAGAACCACTGTAATAACAATTGGCAAAATCATTAGACATTTTCTTGTAGTTTTCAATTTTATGAAATTGAAGAAAATTCGGTAAATCGTACCGGTGGCTAATAGAATAGTTCATAGTAAGTAGTTGATTTCCATAAAAAATGAAAAGTTTTGTGAAGCTCAAATTAGGGCCTAATTTATAAACTTAAGATTTTGAATATTATAGGTGGTTTTTTTTATATGAATGAGTATTTTCTTAAGTAGTTGATTTCCATAAAAAATGAAAAGTTTTGTGAAGCTCAAATTAGGGCCTAATTCATAAACTTAAGATTTTGAATATTATAAGTGGTTTTTTTTATATGAATGAGTATTTTTTGTAACTTAATTATAATTATTTAATAGCAATTTCTATAAATCAGTACTCATTTTAATAACTCTCGCCTTTTTCTAATATCATTTGAAATATTCTGAAATTTTATAAGAAATAAATATGTGATTACTGTTTCGTTTTTTAAAAAAATATTCCTGAGTTTCTTAGAGGTTCGATTTAAAATCACATGGGTATAATTTAGCGAACCGGTATTCTAAATCGTACCGAATTAGGTGGGTTCACACTTGTGTTGAACATCGAACATCGATGTTTTGATATCGATGTTCGATGTTTTAGACATCGATGTTTAGAGGTCGATGTTTTGTTATCGATGTTCGATGTTTTTTCTGTTTATTTAGTAGAATTGACGTTTGGGTTAAGTAACATTAATATTACCTAATATTTTATAAATTACATTAGTATTGAAAGTTGAAAAAATATTTTCTTATTACTCCTTAAGATATTTTATTTATTTTCCGATATACTATGTAAATATATCATAAGGCCTACATAAAATTAAATGACATAATTTCTGTCCCGTTTACTTGACCAGATTTCATAATGAAAATTTAATTACAAAATAAATAAATATAAAATTTGCATATATTAATAAAAAATAAACCACTTATGTCTATTTAACACAGTTCATAAATTATCAGTAGCTGATTAAATATACAACAATTCGTGGTTTTAAAGATTTTTAATCATGAAAATAGAACACAAGCCATTAAATATCTTAATTTTAATTTTTAGTAATTTTTTTTATAAGCCATATACTCTTTTAATTACATTGAACTATTGTCTCATTTAATTTTTATTCTAATCTACCGAATCTCCGTTTTTCAAGTATTTTGATGATTAGACTCAAATTCTTCTTAATTCTTAAGCTCCAAAATATTTGGAATCACCGGTTGATAGTATAAATCATGAACTAATTTAATAAATCATAAAATCTTGCAGATAATTATCATTTTCATGCGTGTAAACCTATAAATTGAGAAAATTCCTCTCTCCTGTACTAGGTTTAAGTTGGAAAAAAGCGAATTAATCGTATCTTTTGCTGCGTGTGAACACACATTATATGATTCACACAATTCATCATTTCATTTATCCTTAATTAAAAATTTAAATGTGTTTAGTGCAGTTTTTCCTGACTGAATACTTAAAATCATTCATTTTTGGTACCCTTAATTAATCTGGAAGTTTAAAACTTCATCCTCGCATCAATTTAATTATTTCATATAAATATAGAGTTGTAAATAGAAATCAGCTAATATAATTTTTATAAATTATATGTATACATTCTCAATATTTGTCATATTTTTATAAATTAATAAAACAATAAATAAATAATAAAAATGAATTGTTTTATTACATAATAAATAAGTAAAAAAGTCACAAATACATTATACCATATATTCAAATAGCTAATGCTTTTAATTTGGAAGAGAGAAAATTTTTCTAACATTTGTACATTTCAGTTTTCGAAATCGCTTGTTTTCTCATTGTTTACGCTTTTTCTATGTATATGTTGAGCATTTTAATCCTTGAAAGAACTATTTTTGGTTATTCATATGCAATATTAGGCTTTCCTGCGATATCTTTATAAAAATACTGTGTTCAATTTTAAACTTTAAGTTTAAAATATATTTTAAATTTTTTGAGGTCTATTTGCACCATTTCGATTAAGTTCTAGCTAATTTATAAACAGGGCCGCCCCTAGCTTTCGCGGGGCCCGGGGAAAAACTGAAATAGGGGACCCCTCCTAAAGAAATATTATCAAATTGAAGAAATTAAAATTAAAGCATTCAAAGTTCTTGAAAATATAATTTTATTATTTAAAAAACAATTATACAAATATTTTACAAAAATCACAAAAATTAAATGTGTGAAGGGAAAACAATTTTTTAAAAGTACTTCTAATTTATAGATATTAATGATTATTAAAGTTTAAACTTTCTTGCTTTCATTTCGACAAAATATTTTATTAATTTATCGAAATCTAATTTTTCACATATTTCATGTCCAATAGATAATAGCGTTATGTTAATCTTTCCTGGGACATTGTTGTGCGTAAATAATTTTTAATCAATTTTAATTTTAAAAAACTTCATTCTGCCGATGCTGCTGAAATTGGTATTATTATTATTATTCTTAAACTAATAGTGAGGTTTGGAAAAGAATCGTGTATTTTCGATAGCATATTCAGGCATTGTACTTCTAATTTATAGATATTAATGATTATTAAAGTTTAAACTTTCTTGCTTTCATTTCGGCAAAATATTTTATTAATTTATCGAAATCTAATTTTTCACATATGTTCAATAGATAATAGCGTTAAATTTGTTAATCTTTCCTGGTACATTGTTGTGCGTAAATAATTTTTAAATCAATTTTAATTTTAAAAAACTTCATTCTGCCGATGCTGCTGAAATTGGTATTATTATTATTATTATTATTAAACTAATAGTGAGGTTTGGAAAAGAATCGTATATTTTCGATAGCATATTCAGGCATTTAATATAGTTGAATTTTCAGCATTAGAACATATCGAATAAAATATTTTAATTTATTCGTATAAATCGACTCCATTTATATCATGGTTATCATCTTGTCTTAACGTTATGTCTAAATCCATGCAATACTTTTTAAGTTGATCTTCTCCCATTGTTCGTAATAATGGAATTTTGTAGAGAAAACCGAAAATATTAGTATGATTTTCAATTTGTACAATTCTTTTCTATTGAAGCTATGCTTTGGTCTATTATTGCTATAAAAGTAATTTCTATAAAAATTAATTTCGCAATCATTTATATTACATGCATCTACTCCTATATAATCAAATAAACGTTTACGTTTTCTTAATTTGACTTCTTTTAACTTATTTGTAATGTTAGTTTTTTGGTGTGATCTAGCATTTTTCTTGTATACAAAATTTTTGCTACACTTAAAAGCTGCTGTTTTGAATCTTACTGGTTCTTATAATAATAATAATAAAGTTGCACATTTTACTGCGGGGCCCGACGCAATTGCCCCGCTTGCTTGAGCCTAGAGGCGGTACTGTTTATTAATTATAAGCTTGAAACGTACATTATTGCATTATGAAAAATATTTGTATACTTAGAAAGCTAAAATCAAAATAAATATATTTTAATGTCTAAAATTAAAAAAGTGAATATTCAATATTTGATAAAAAAAAACTGATTGAATTGTCATTGAACTAATTATGCACAAAATATATTTTAATGTCTAAAATTAAAAAAGTGAATATTCAATATTTGATAAAAAAAAAACTGATTGAATTGTCATTGAACTAATTATGCACAATAATCTTAAATACAAAATACAGTCTTTTTGATGGTTAAAAATGCCACACCATTATTATTTTTAACTTTTAGCGCCATCTATCAGTAGTTTTTTAGTCTTTTTTTATAAAATTCGGCTATATATATACTGTGTCCGTCCGACAAAATATTACGAGAATAAAACCTCTCAAAAGTATTTAAATTTTAGACAATCGTTGAAATTTATTCTAGTTATATAGCAGCAATAAAATCTTCGCTGTAGTCCAATTAAAAGACGATAGAGTTCGGGAAAAAAATTGTTCTGTACTATATATATTTGCAATAGATGAAAGATACGATATTAAAGTTTATAGGAATTAAAAAAATCCACTGATAAAAAGTTTTATTTTTAATAAATATGACTTTCTGTAAAGGAAAAATTAGTAATTAATTTAGTCAAGTTTTACGTAGCGTTTAAAATGTTAAATCATCTAATCCAGTTTTCGCTCTCGATTATAAATTCATTGTTGCAAAACATTCCAAACGGAAATTAAGTCAATTATTGTATTGATTTCATTCAGTATTATTAATAATACTATTAATGCAGAGTTTATTGTATATTTAAATTAAAAAAAATACTTGAAATTTATTAACCATAAAATGTCGAACACTTGTTAAAACTTAAAATTATATTGTAAAAAGTTAAAACTTTAATCATCGAGACACATGGCAATAACTATTTATTGAACTTATAAGTTTACATATAAAGTGCTCGATTTTGGCTGTTTGGTTTATTTACTCTCTCAATTTGGGCCATCGTTTCTAATAAGGAACACGGGGATAGCGTTTCGTAGTATCTCAGTTAAATAATTTTTGTTTTTAAACATAGCATTTTATTAAAATATGAAATATCACATTCATTTTGTATTTGGACTTTGTATTTATCCCCAAACATCACCCAAGGCACAATGCTATGAATGCAGTTTGAGAAAAAGACGATAAGAATTTCACCAGACAAAAATAACAGCAATGCTAACATTTTTTTTTTTTTCAATTAATTTTAACAGGGTGAAGCGAAATACGAGTCGAGACATCCGCACTCTTACATTAAAATATTGCGGAGTTAAAATAATTCAAGGTATTCATGATGAACAACAATTAAAAATTCATTGGTGTAAAAAATACTCTTTGAATGGTCAACCGGGAGCGATGTTTCGTCTCTTCTTCGCCTTCAACAAAGTCGAGATTTAAGATATGCTGAATTTCCCGAATGTTTGCATTTCATGCACGAGAAAGACAAAATCACGATTACGGTTTAAAATCTGGCCGAAAATATTATCATTAAAAATTAATTTTAAAATTGTTACAAAGTTATAAAAGTTGGTTACTCAATTAACCATTTAAAGAGTAATTTGCCGATTCCGATGTGTGTAAAGTTAACATTAAATTGTCATAGTTTAACCATCAACGTCCACATCACTAGTGTCTTCGTTATCCTGTGCAGTAGCGGATGATTCGGCTTTTGGTGTCACATCTTCCTTTTCTACTTCTATCTTGTGAGGATTTCTGCAACCCCTGCAGCGACACTCGAAACACGCTTTATTGGCAACATAACAAGGGCACCTCTGTCCGCAACAAGTTAATTTCCCTGGATTTGAGGTAGCCAAACCACACCGACAACCTCTCTTCTTTAATCTGGACTTTGTATTTTTGAATGATCCCATTTTTAACTTTTTGGAGGGCAAATCGGCATCATTTCCCTCGGACGCCGTCCTTTTAATCATTATTTTATTAGAGTTATCTTCCGAAACAGTTACACTATATACACCGTTAGCTATTTCTTTTGATTCGCCGTTGACTACAGGAGATGGAGGGACAGGAACGTTTTGAAAATTAGCGCCATCTGTCGCCGTTGAAGATAAACGTTTCGATGCATTCTTATATTGATAATCGTCTTGAAAAGAGACGCCTTCCTGCACGAGTTCAGCTAAGTTAACGTTCGTGTTATCGTTTAATTCTGAAAACTTATGCGGTAAGGATACGCTAGCGCAATATTCACATAGTTTTTTATACAGTTGGAGCAGTATTCTCAGATGAACGTTTTCACTATATTTGCTATAGTCTTTACACCAACTGCAGGTGGGCTTGATTTTCATCTTACCTCCTATACACGACTTGCAAACGGAGTGCTGGCAAGACGATGTGGTCGACGACATGGGAATGATTAGGAGATGATCGCACACGCAGCAGGACAAGGCTTGGCGAAGAAACAACAACAACCGATCGATGTCGCCGGGATGTTCGTCACCGCTCCACTGTAAGATTCGCCTACACGTTCTTACGTAGAGACTTAATGCGTTCATATCTGACCAATTTCGAACACCGTTAATACTCGTAGAGATGTTAAAAACTACCACTGATCGAACCACCTTAGCAACAAAGGGAAGCCATTAATCCAACGACGTGCGAATCTACGAACCGCGCACCCTATCGGAATTTTTCTTTATAAAAATTATCATCGCCATGAAACAAATCGCTTATACTGTATTTTCTTTATTATCGTTTCAGTATAAAAATCGTAAGAATCAGTCCTATATCTCTTAAAATTAGGCCAAATTTTCGAAAATGTGCTAAATTAAGACTACAGGTTTCACTATAAGTTTGTTATTATTTTGAAATCAGTTTTTAACGTTTAAAAAGTAACAATTCTAATTTTTTTAATCGTAATTAAATGCATATTAATTACTTTCATAATTTAAAGAAATTATAAATTAATTTTTGAAATTTTTCTATTAAAATGGCGTCTACAATAGGCATTTTCATTAGTTTCGTATTATTATATAAGCAAACAGTAATGTTTACATTAGGCGACATAGAAAAAGACAATCACATGATGAAAATTATAATCAATAATTCACTTACATTTTTAAATTTAAATATGCAATAAAATTTTATCAAACGAATTATTAGTTTCTTTTTTTTAATTAAAAAGTTTTCCTTATATGATTTTGATCATACGTTGAATAAGATAAACAGCAAATGTTAGAAAAAATTGTTAGTAGAATTAATGTTCTACGAAATTTTTTCTTCTTGCAAGACTTTTATAACTTAGAATTTATTGAAATTTAAATTGCAGAATTCATTATTAATCTTTGTTTTGAAAATCGTCCGCGTATACTGCAAACAAAGCATTTTAATATAAAAGTAACAATCTCCAAGATTATTTTCTCATTAGGTGATCTGTAGAATTTAATATTTATAATATATTAAAACGAAATAGTAATAATTATAAAAAGTTAATTTTTGTGTTAAATAAACAATGTATATCGGGAAAAAATTATTTTCAGTAAACATAATGATATATTTTATATCTAACGGGTAATTTGAAAATAGTTAAACATTTTAAATAGTTTTTTTTATGTATTTATTTTTTTAAACTGAAAATTCATAAATTATTCACCAGATATCATTATATTTGTTGAAATTATTAAATAATCGATTTCAAGAAAATATGATACGATTCTAGATAAACTTTTAATAGCTTTTAAAAGAAATATACATTCCTTCAATAGTTATTGATGACCGCTATTCAGCAACTATAAATAATGTTGAAAAATTGCAGGATTGTATGTTATAGTCTTGTTGATATCAACTTTATTGTGAAAACAAGGCTTTTGATTTATTGTAAATATTTTACAATAATTTTTTTTTTACTAAAATTTGAGATTCACCTGATAAAAAAAATTTTTTATAATTGCATTTGCTTGTTTTCAAAAGTTTTTTTTTTCGAAAAATAACACAGTTACTTTAACTGAATTACATTTATCATCGTTTAATTACAAATTTTCAGTTTTAAACTTATCACTCTTAATTTATCAAATTCAAAAAAATTAAGGACAATTATTTCTCTTATGTAATGCGTCACTCGTTACTTTTAAGTACTAAAAATTCGTTTTACAGCGCTTACGACTTTCGATATGTTTAATAATTCTATAACAATTTAATCAAATGTTCCTTTGGGTAATTATCTAACTCGATCTAGTCTGCACTTAATATTTCAAATGGTTATTTATGACGTTATTAGCCTAAGTGAATAATATCAGGAAGCTTGACGTAATGTCATTTCCTTGTGATGAACAGATTTCGTAGCAACATCTGTCAATATTTCATTTTGATAGCAACTTCCATGCTAAATATCGTACATGCTTTATCATAAAAGCAAAACAAAACAAAAAAATAATAATAATAAGCTAATCTTTAATGCTAAAAAATGATTAAAAATATAACTATATAAATTAAACTACTTTCGAATACATTCTTGTTGACTGCGTAACATTAACTTTTTTCTTAAATTGTTTGTAAAGATTACATAATAACTGTAATAATATGCCAGAATTTATTAGATGGAACTAATAATATACATGACTACAGAAAACTGGAACAAAAATTATATAATGATAATTATATATACTGCATATATTTTTTCGCTTTTAATTCTAACTTTAAAAGTTTTGAATGTTTTTTTTTTATGTTTTAAAATGATGTGTTTACTAACTTACATTAAACGATGCTTCGCTTTCTTATATATATATATACATTATTATTATTTTTAAACGATATGTTAGGAACTGCAAAAAGTGTAAATCAGAACACAAATTAAATTGTAAAAAATGACGATCTGATGAGATAAAGACGTAAGACGTCCTTTGCTGCTTTGGCAAGATGGTTGTATACCTTAAAAGAAAAAAATATATATATGATCGATTGATTGTCCTTTAATTTCAATCGTTATGCAAAAATATAACAATCAATTTAAACATGAATCTTCATATTGATTAATTATATTTTTGTATAATTATGTGATATTTGTTAGTGCCTATTGTTATCTAATGAATCTTATCATTGAAATACAAATACGTATAGATATATAATATATTATATAATAAATATAATTTTATTATGATAATAATTTTAAATTATTTTTAAAATTAAAATACAAAGTTGAAAATTTCGTATTTAATCAACTTATTTGGACAGGTTTCATATTTATGCACTTTTGTCTTTGTCAAAATTATTAAAACAAGTTTATGATGTGCAAATTAAGTTGAAGTTATTATTATTAATGGAAATAATGAACAAATTATTGCGTTGACAGTCTTTGATTGTCCTTTAATTTCAATCGTTATGCAAAAATATAACAATCAATTTAAACATGAATATTCATATTGATTAATTCTATTTTTGTATAATTATGTGATATTTGATAGTGCCTATTGTTATCTAATGAATCTTATCATTGATATACAAATACGTAGAAATTTATTTAAGTAAAAACATTTGCAATATTCCAGAATTATCCTCATTTCTTTATCATCAATCTTTGGTTCCTTGACTTAATCACATTCACCAATTTAATGTCCTCTTCCTTGAATCCTTTGGCATAAAAAATACTTGCACTATTAATTAAAATGCCTAGACACTATAAATTTGTTCGAAGAAGATTTCTATGAAGAAGACAAATCCGTATTCGCCACAGTGGATTAATTCTCAGATTGCGATCACTCTTATTTTTCCTAATCCTCACAACAAATTTAACGAATTAATCTCCCACTGAAAAGTTGTTATTTAACCAGTCACTGATAGGAGTGAGTTAAATAACCATTCGCAGTTGGAGATTAATTCACAAAATTTGTTGTGGCGATTACTAAATATAGGAGTGATCTTAGTCCGAGAATTAATCCACTGTGATAAAATACGGCCGTAAATGTCTCCAAAATCCATCTACAATATTATGAATCTGAACTGATACATGCTAATGAATGGAACATGATAATGCTATCCAAACATTTCTCTCAAATATTGAGAAACGTGCTTAAAGATTGCTTCCATACACATTAAAGCTGAATGATCTCGATACATTGATTTGCAAATGATTGACGCCCAAATCTAAAAATCGATCGGAAAGCCCAATTGAGTAGTGTTTCGATCATATTTAGACTTTTTCCTTTGAATTTTTTGACAGATCCATACCTGAAAAAAAAAATAATACGGTAGTATATGCAAGATAATAAAAACTCGATTAATCGAAATAACTCGAATGTAGAAATTCGTACAATTCAAATAATTAAAAAAAAAGTTTTGACGGGAAATTTATCGGTTTAAAACAGAAATAACCTTTGACCTCATTTTCAGTGAAGTGCAATTTATTACTTTTAAACTGACAAATTGTTAATTAGAAAATTTTATTTTTGTGTTACTGACTTGTGAGTTTAAATTAGATATCTAGTTTGGTATCTAATTCAAATGCAGTTAACGAATTAATAATTAAAAAAAATTAATATCGTTCGATGGATTATATCTTTCAAGAAATTTATATATAGGCTACGTCTAAATGCTGAAGCAAGAATTAAGAAAGACAAAATACATGAAACATTTATTCCTACATTAAAAGATAGAAATATTAGGAATGGAGATATCAACTGTAAAACATGCTCAAGGATTTTCTATAGAACATTGGTCTCTTAAATTGGATGCTTTTCAGTATTCTTCTACTTACTATTATATATATATATATTTTTGTATTTCTTACAGCTTACATTATGTTTTATGCAGTATAATGTAACCAATTTTCCCGGGGAGATATCTGTAATTTTATAATTGTCATTTTTCTTTTACTCAACTTATAAATGGAGGAAAATAAGATCAAAGAAATTTCTATTTGCACTATTCAGTTTTCTCAGATTCCGATTGTTTACAGTTATTCTCAGATTCCAATTGTTTACAGTTATACTAAAAGGTTATGTTACTAAAAATATAAAAATTTAATATTAAAAGATTTTATATTCTAAGGAATTTCTAAAATAACAATTCGAAATTTTAGCAAGTTATATAGAACGAAATAACGTATCGATTAATTCGTTTCGATGCGTTATTCTCTACGTATTGTTATGCTAAATTTTGAAGATATTGTTTAATTAATTTTTTAATATTTAACAAAATATTAGTATGTATAGATAAATTTTACACGATTTCATCAATTTTTGCAACATATATAAACCAAAAAATTTATTATCAGCTTTCAGATTTTGGTGATAAAAGAAAACGGAAGAAATAAAATTAAAAAAAAAAGATAAAGTTTAATTTTTTTAAACCCTTTTAAAACTCTAACTTCTTTAGAGACAAAGTACGCCTGAAGGTATCTCTTTTCGAATCATTGTTACATTTACTATTATGTGAAGAATACAATTTTCTCATATTTTTTCTAAACTGTCACTGAAGGCTAGTATTTTATGATCTTTCTAACGACCTCTTCCACTATTTGAAGTTCTTATGCCAAGCTCTACCATTGCCCTGGGTTATCTGCTAAAGAATTACATTTGAATGAAGTAAGTAATAAAATGAGAGGAAACATAGTCCTACTTGATTTCGCTAATGAGACGAAAGACGAAAGAGAATTAAACGAGACAAGTTATTATTGGATGGAAACGTTATTAAAATCACTAGCCTTGATTTAGTTACTGATAGAAAGATATAGAAGAACAAAGCGAAAAAAAATTGAAGTGTTTCATCAAGAAAATCTAAAAACCGACTGATGATTTATAATAATATTATTATTATTATTACGATTATTATCGAAAATCAAATAAAAGTAAAGAATTTAATAGTTTTCATTTATTTTCCTAAATATTGTCTGGTTTTTTTATTTTTATTGCATCACTAATATATTCTCTTCTTTAAGTAATGGATTGAACATTTGTAAAAATTTGCTTTTTAAATAAGGTGGAAGTAAGTTTAAATTAAATAAATTGACATAAAATGAATAATTATAGGTAACATCACAAATGGAATTTTGTTTTTAATATTTTTATATTTATTATCAGGTTAATATCATGATAATAATTAATAAATTTAAACATTAATTAAAGGGATTTTTTCACATATTAATACAGATTTTTTAATGAAATGTTATGTTTTAATTTTTATATCGTTTAATTATAAATTATAAAAATTAATACAATTATTTTTCCAATAAAAAATCGATAAAACTAACTGTATAATACTTTAAGCATAGTTCTATCTAAATATCAAAATTAGAACTATTGCTTTTTGTATTATTCTTTAATTTAATATTTTCCATTATATGTAACTTGAATTATAAGTCTAAATGTTTTGTGTGATCTTAGTTGTGTATATAATTCATTATAAAATCACCAATGCAATATCGAATGCTCCTGAACTATAAAAAAGTTTATTACCAACGACATAAACCTTACATAACCCCAATCCAATTTTATGTTTAGAAACTGATGACAAAACCTACATCCAATTTTTCCTTTTTTTTTTTTCAATTTCTGTCACTTTATTTTTTCAGGCAATAGATCGAAATTTCTTGCTGATTTTAAAATCTTTGCAAAAATACGAATTATGGTGAAATTTATTGATATTTTTCTTTAAATCTAGAATAAATTTTATTGCATGTATATGATTAATTGATCTTTTTTTCTATTGTTTGGACAATTTATAATATTTCATCAACACAGCTTGAATATAAGTAGAATTTTACCGGAATTATTGATTTAATTATTTAATAACTCGAATAATTCAATAAATAATTATTTTCTTTGCAGTATGATATTCAATTATGATCATATATGATAGTGAAATTTGAATTAAATTTTTTACGACAATAAACTTGAATTATATTCTCGACTATGAACTTAAAATTGAGATAGTGGAGAAAGAAAAATTATTTTTTACTTAATAATTATGCACGTTAACTGCCATTGTCTAAATCGTTCGTAGTAATGTAAAGTGTGCAAAATTAACAGATAAAATTATAAATATTACAATCAGATGATTCATTTATATTCATAATAATACAGAATATACTACAGCATAAGTATATTATTTTCCTTTTTTACGTATTTATGCGGAAAGAACGAAATAATGATACGTTATGTTTTCTTATATTTATTTTTTATAAGATAAAAATGAATTGATGAATAAATAATGTTTGCAACTTGCATTTTGTTTAAATTATATTTGCTTGTTTATGTTTTTTTTACTTCTCACAAAATATCCAAAATATTTAAAATTAATATGAAGTCTTATGCTGTTAATTAATTGCGAAAATGAATAAACATTCCGATCTAAATTAAATAAGTTTACTCATAAAATATTAAGGAAACATAATTGGTTGGATCAATAACAATAATAATAACAATTGAAGAATGATAACAAATAATAATAATTACTATGACGTAATAATAATAATATCTGTAAGGTTTCTCTGATGTAACAATGTAAGAATAACAGAAAGAACAATGAAAATATTTTTTATTGTTTCTTTATTTGTTAGCGTATAAAATGATATAAAATATACTAAGAAGAGATTGCTATAGAATGAAGTATATGTTCTGAATCTAAAATTTATTCTTCTAAATATAAATTACAATACATAAAAATATGGAGTTTCAAGAAGAATAAACTCATCGATTTATTCATATTTTGTAAACATATCATTATGTTCTCAAAACATGCATTTGCTTCGAAAAAAATTGCTTTTATATTATAAAAAAAGATTATTTCTTTATTGTTGACAAATACGATTTAATCCAAGGATCAAAAATGTGAAGAAGAAAAGAAATGTCTTTAGGCTAAAGTAGAATTGAAATTCTATAAAATTCTTTTTCCTCTGCTTTAAAATTTATCCTATTAATAAATGAATAATTTCGTGAAGTGAAATAATAAATGAATGATTTCGTGCTTACATAACGACATATTAATTAATATTTTTTATTTATTTATTTACAACTCGAATAAGGTTTCCCTTCAAATAAATTAAATAATTAATTTATGCGCAATATAGTAAATGAATTTATACTTTAATTATTTTTCATAAATATGGAGAATTTTTCTACCAATTTCTGTAATAAATATATTGAAAAAAAAAATTAAGTGCGCATTAATTTAATTGTATATTTTCTATTTATTTATTCAAGAAAAATCCTATAATGTGTACTGCAACATATTAAACCGTTTTGGTAAGTAATTAAAACTATTAATGTACAAATTGCGCCAAAATGCAGTTTCTCTAGACATTCCCGAAATCGTAAACTTCCCCCAAATCATAAATTTTCCATTTTCGACAAAACCATAAATTTTACGTAAAAGTTACAATTTTTCTGTATGTAAACAATCATTTCGTTACAGTTAAATTTTCGCTGTTTGCTTCCATTGTTCAATATTATTCTTAGCCAACTATAGAATATATATATAACAATACTTCCTGATAACATTTACCGTTTGAGTGTTAGACTGATTTATAATTGATGGTGATTTGACTTCCTGGGGCATTTCCGTATTCTCATTAACTGGCACAGTATATAATACATAGATCATAAACATCTGATAGCCTACAACTGGATTTAAATATTCGAAGTCGATATATCACAATTTCTGTAGTTTAAAGTATCCCAATGCTTTATGTGATAATATTCATGTAGCCATGAATCTGATATTGTATCAGCATTACAGTATAGAACGTATATATAATGTTATTAGATCTTTTCTATCGATGATTTCATAATTATTTTTGATTAATTGACTGCTTTTTATTCATTTTTAATATATTCAAAAAGAATATAACATATAAAAGAAATCTTATCGGTAAATTTATGCTTAACAAGTACTTAAAAGAATAATCTGCATATTGTCTGAGATACATTGACATATGATAATTTTAATGAGCTCATCACTTATAAAGTCTGACTGACATATTAGGTAAATGTGTCAATGATGATGTTGACAAAAGAATTTTAAGATATTTTGTGAAATTTAGTTTTAGATTTGCATCTAATGAATAATGAATTTGATTATCAAGGAATATAAAAAAAGCAGACTAATAATTGTATAGAAATTAGTGTTTTAACAATATGATGAATAAAAATAAATTTTGCAATTTTATTCAATAATATTCCTTTTCAATGTCTTTGAATATTTTTCAATTCAATATCAGTTGTCAGAAAATTTCCATATTGAACATTATTGTTGTCATTTCTGAATATTTCAACGTTGATGTTCTGACTATGTTGGAAGGAAAACTATTATAATATACCTAGAAGTGTTGAATTTATTATAATGTTTACGAAAATTTTCTTTATTTTAATGTTTAATTTAATCTTTTTTTATTTAAAAATTAAATTTATTCTGCTTGTTTTGTTTATTTTTCCTTCTCTTCATTAATATAGATTAATGTATATATATGTAAGTATTACTTGACATATTGACTTTTCTTTTAGTTTTATTAGAATAAACATTTTTAATCGTTTTATTCAGGTAAACTACCGTAATAAATGTTTTAGGAGAATAAAAATATATTAATTTAATTAATTTTCGATTCCAGTAATCAATTATATCTTACAATTTTGGCGAATTCCGAATGAACGGTTCAGCAGTGTTCTGTTAAAATCATTTGTGCACTACTAAAATAGATCAGCGGTAAACAAACCGTTTGTTTAATATTGATTTTCATTTTATACCCCTGATACTATTACTCAAAGATTAAAAGTCTATTCTATACTCTTTTATCTATCTACTCTTCCTTTTTTATTGGAAATTTAGAGATCTTAAAGAGCAACTTCTCTATTAGAATTGCTTTGTGGAAAGTTGATAATCTCTTCAGAGAATTTTATAATTTAAAAAAAACTTGGAAGAAATAATTGGAGAGAAAACTTCATATAATGATCTGCATTTGTTTATGGATTTATGCAGAAGAAAAAGAAAGTAAGTTCTAGAGATTAAAAATGACAGTAACATTTATAACTGAAACTAGAGATATAATACTATATTATGAGTAGCTGTGTGATATATGAATAGTAGGTCACTATCAGAAATAGCAATTTTGATAAAGAATAAATGGCAGAAAGAGAAAAGTTGATAATACGTGGGATAAAAATAAATATAAGAATCATTATAAATGTCATAATTATAGAATAAGTACATTTGTAGAAAGAAAAAAATAGAAAATAAAGCTTTATCAACAGCTTTAATAAATAATTATTAGCTCATTTATGATCTTATATATAAGTCACAGATGCAGATTATATATATATAATGCTATATTTAAAATAATATGCTAGGAAAGCAGAATTATAAGCGAGTTTTTTCAGAGAATTTGCATTTTCAAAGTTTCTAAAATTCAATTGTAAATTTTGAAAATACTAAGATATCTATAAACTTATGCGGGAATGAAAAAAAGATATCAAGTAAAGAGAAGATTATAAAGATTTGTCTAAAAATATATAGGATATAGGGGCAGTGAGATTGACATAAACTTGTATCAGTAGAATAGAAAAGTTTATATTCTTTAGAAGAAAATGTAACAGAATAGAGGGGAAAATAAACCTCTGAGAAAACAATCTAGAAAAGAATGACAACGATAAAAAAGGTATATTTTCTGAAACTAGTATTAAGAAACTATATGAAAACAGATTAAAAGGACCAAACTGAAAGTAGAAAGTAACTTTATGAAAGAAAATTGAAGAAATGATAGAAAAAGAAATAAAAATTGAAAAAGTGTGAGGAGAATATCGAATATTCTCTTAATAAAAATGAAAATATTTTTAGCTTATTATTAATAAACAAATCAAGAATGTTTTCCTATACGCTTAATAAACAAATTAAGAAAATAAAGCATAATATAAAGTTATGATTATACATGTTTTAAATTCTATTCTTCTGAACTTTGGCAGAAAAGATCCAGCGAGACCCGCAAATCTCATTATAATTCTGGGCAACCAGTAGTGGGCTCATGAATATGGTCTTTATATAGCCCCACCGCATAATAACCTCTGATTGAAAATAATGTAAAACAAGTGAGAGAGAGTTATTATTTCGAGAAAATATGAATTCGGGTGGACCTCTTATACAAATTATATCTTCCCAATATTCTACTACTTCGTTCGATAAATATTATTTTTATTTTTCGCTTAAAAAATCTTATCTATCGTGTGAAAATTGAAATCTAACTTACGATTTCATAACTTTTCATTAAAAATTGATATTTTTAATAACATTTTTTAATAGAATTATTTGTTTTATTTTAATCTCCAGAAACATAAAAATGCAAAACAAATTAATAAATAAAAATAATAGAGAGTAAATCGAAGGCATAAAATTGCAAAATTTTAGAAACATTATATTTATTTATTTATTTATTTATTTATTTATAAACACCCTACAACAAAAGGTACTTTGGGTGATCCCAGATTTACATTTACACAGAATTGAACATCGTACAACAAAAGGTACTTTTGGGTGACCCCCGATTTACATTTACACAGAATTGAACATCTTGCAGGCTCTTATAGAGAAGGATCTGTGAGATTTTTCCAGCTTTTTTTTTCTTATATGGAGCAAATTTATTTTTCGTGATTTGATCTGCGGCACATTGTAGATTATAATTTCAGGTGGTAGATTTCCTTTCAAGAATTTCGTTAGCATTTGAATATCATGTTTATTTCTTAGTTCTTCAATAGTAGGTAATTGTAAGATATTAGAGATTGAGTCTTGAGAATTTGACAGATGTATTATTTGTTTTTATTGGTAATATCAAATCGTATCTATATTCCCTGCATACAGTATTGTATAAATATTTTCTTCTTCTATAAGAATTTCTTTTCTTTCTACGTCGTCTATATTTGTCAGGTAACAACCATGCGTCATTGATACCTACTGTACATAACCATAGCTATCGTCATACAAATACTATCTTATCATTGGAAATTGAAAGCGGCAAAGTTAAGCGATAGCGTCAAATTTTCAACAGGTTGAATCTAGCGGCGTGTCGCTGAAGCGGTGGATTGTGGGATTGTTTCCATAGCAACGGCCGCTGTCGCTGGCCGTTACCGCTGAAAGTAGACAAGTGGAATACAGCCTTAAGAGTTTCTGCCGCCAGCGGCTGTAGTCTGACATCAAAAGTTTGTACCTCTTGGTCCTGGTGTAGCGGTTTGGAAGTGCTGTAGTTTAATCTTTATGGGATTTTCGTAAATGACATAAGCATTTGAGCTTTGAAAGCCTGCTAGTCGATTAGATTCTTAATTTTAAAGTCGCGCCATACGTATTCGCCATCCCTGAAGTTTGCATTTGCCTAATCTAGTAGTTTAGAGATTATTATCTCTGCATATTGTCAATCGCCATTATTCTAAGGTGATTATTTCTTCGATCGCGTCGAAGAAATCGACTCGGTTCATCCGCCGAGCTGAGATCAGGCTACGAAAGCAGTGAAAGATCCTCCGGATGCTGTCTCAACTCGAAGAGACATGGTGTCGGACAGCCTGCTGGTTAGTCATCTCAGAAGTTTACCACTGATACGTCCCGATTCGGTTTCCGTTTTCCATTTCAAATTACACTTCTGACACCAATGTGGAACCCGGGGTGCGGGTCTAGCCCGACTGTGGTACGTGGGAGTGGTCTCGAATCGTCTGTCCAACACAGAACGACTCGAGACCACTACGATTTATCAAACTGTAAATAAAATTTTTGTTTTAGACGGTGGTCATCCACCGGAGAAAAAAATTCTCGACCATATTCTTGAATACTGAGATATTGGAATGACAGATATCTTTAACGTAAAATAAAATGTTCCTTTTTTGTTTATAATTGATGAAGTTTAATTCTCAGTTTTCTTCTTTTTACATTTTCTTCGTTTCTAAATCTGGTATTGATTCCTTTTCTTTTATCCGACTTGATTTATTGTTTCGCTCACCTCGGCACAACATTTCTTTCTCCCACACACACCAAGAACGGAGTGCCTCGTTCTCTGCCCTCTCTCTTTCTAAACATCACAGTTTTCCCCTTAGTTTCCCGTATCACGATTTAATTATCCCCTTTTTTCGTTCAATCTTCTGTTTATTTAGCTAGAGGACAAAAGTCTCCACGCGGGCAGTTCCGACTGGTTCTCCTACTTGTATTTGAAACTCCATATAAGTCATATCTAGGTAGAGACAATAAAGTTAAAATCATTTGCTGTCTTAAACTGTCGTTGTCATCCGGTATTTATTTATGATTCTGTAATTTTATCTTTCCCGGATTGGCCATGATAAATATTCTCATTGTAATAATTGTTTGGGATATTATCTGTTAATCAATAGGAAAATAACTTTTAGATTACCATAGTTAGCAGGCGAGGTGTGAATATCAGCGGCCAGTGTTGAAGACAATGTCAGAGGAGATCAGTAAAAAATAATAATAATTAGATACCTATTTTAATGCCTTATTAAAATAGGTACCTAATTATTAGTTATTTACCTACAAATTACATATTTTATTTTAGAATTTATAATTACTTTGTCTAATTGGGAGAGCTGCTTAATTGGGCCAAAATGGCTTAGTCCCAATGTGTCCCAATTAAGCAGAATCCACTGTATTTCAACAATCTGAAGCAAATTTTTTAATCACCACACAAGATTTTTGCACTTTGCTTTAGACTATTCCAATCATAAAAATTAATTTTTGAAGGATAGATAAATTGGTCAGAACAATATACAAATTCTGATATGAGATACTTTTATTTTTCTTTCTTTCTTTTTAGACAATTGTTTCCATTTTCAAGAACCCAAAAGAGATTTTTTTTAATAAATTGTTTGAAACTGATGAATAATATAAAACTCAGTTCATATGGAATTTTTTATATTCTCTACATAGCCAAACTACTACTGTCCCTGATTCAAGATGAGGATGGGTTTAATTCAAATCATACCTCAGACCTGATCTCCTATAGGTTCAATATTATAAAGGGAAGTTCCACATAACTAAAATTCTGAATTTTTTAAAATGAAATGGAATAAGTAATGCTGAAAAAACACTATTTTTTACAAGGAAAACACATAACTCATTCTTGCCAATACTTTATACAGATAAAATTAATGAAAATATTTGGTTAAAAGAAAAGTGGAATATATAATATATTTATATTAGAAATTGTAAATATATTATATCAGTGGCATACCCAGATGGGGCGAAGGGGGCGGTCCATCCTGGGCCCAAGCTGAATGGAGGGCCAAGAGCATGGAATATCATTACTATTCACAAGATATTTGTATAAAAATTTTTGTATCATTTTCAGTTCTTAATTAAAAATTATTTAAAGAATGTAAAATAAAATGTGTATTGAAAGTTAAAACAGATGTATTTTTTAGAGGGGGAGAGGGGGTCAAAAAATGCTGTCCCTGGTACCAAAGATTCTGGGTATGCCACTGTATTATACAAACCTAATATGTATATAAAAGTAAGTAACAAAAATAAACATAATTTTAATGGTTTTGATAAAAACCATTAAAATTATAATAAAATTTAGCTTGCTTAGATGCTTTATTAGAAGAATATAGAAATTATAGAAATTGTTGGATCTGATTTTTTTTTTTTTAATATTTTTTATAAGATATAGATATGAATATTTTGAAGCATTTTCCTAAAAATATATAGTTAAATAACTCTCTGTGAATATTTTTTTTAAGATAAATTTCATTATTACATGCAAATTCATTATATCCAATATTTTATTAATACAACAAATTACATTTCAGAAAACCGTTTTGAATTGTATTGAAACAATGACTGAAGAAGTGTTATATGATGATGTGATCACTATTATTACAAAGATATATATTGTACTTACAAGTGTGAATTTCTGTTGTTAATAATTGCTATTTTAATTATAAACTATCATAAGTTGGGGATTCCCTGAATTATACTTTAAAAAATATTATCATAATTTGTCACAGATTCAAACAAATTGGAAACTTGTGATTCTTAATTAGAACAATCCTCTATTAACAACCATAGGTCAGACTTTACAGAAACACATCTCAAGTTTAAAGTCTTTGTCCAAATTGAACGACAATTCAATAGCAATATTCAATTTTGAAATGTACTGTATTAACTTTATCAATTTTTTGAACTTTTATTCACCATTCTGAAATATGTGCAAAAATTGAAAGTTTAAATATTTTTTTAAATTATTTTTTTGAGTTGAAGATTGTTTATGTTAAGGATCTTTTTCAGTAGATTTCTTTTTGAAATAATAATGTCATTTGAAAACCTATATACAATCCATTGTAGTGCCCTTATATTTTATTTAAAAACAAATATTTCACTTGTTTTTCCAATTTTACAGCAAAACTTAAACACATTGCTAATTATAGTCAGATATATTGAAATGCAATTAGATATGATGTTTCATTATTATCTTACAATAATATATAAGTGTAAGAAATTAAACTATAACTATATGGTGATACATATTTGCATGCCTCAGTTGCTTTCAGCATACTCTATATTTGTGATTTTGGATTATGAGCACAATACTTTTTGAACATCCATTTTATTTTTGTAAAAGAAGTTTAATTCAAATATTTTATAAAAGATTAGATTGATTTAAGGATTTGTGTAATACATCTGCTAATTTAAATTAATAAATGAAAGTGTGATATGTGTTATATATCATTTGGGAGATGACATTTTTATACAGTATATATATATAGCTGTTGTAAAAAAATTCTTATTTGAATAATAATATTGGAGATAAAGTTTGATTGTTAATTGTAATGAATATTCTCAGTTTTGATGATACTGTTATAATAAAATCCAGTGAGTCCCCTACTTAAATTGTTAACTCATTTTGAAAAATTCCATGTAAGTTAAAAATATATAAGCCAAACAATATATTATGAGCATGTGCATTGATAAACAGAATAACTTGACAAAATCAATAATTATACTATGAACATAGATATGAAAATTTAAGGTCATGAGCAGTATTTTTGCAAAAAGAAATAAAAAACTTTATTAAACAATTTATTTATTTATCTATTTCAAAATCCTAAATAAATAATTTGCATATCCACATATCCCTGAACTACAGAACTCAAAATCACATGAATTAGAGATCTATTCTAATGGAAAAGTATACATTTAAAATTTTTTAGTTTTATAATATTTCTCTAGTAATAATAATTTTAATAAAAAGAAATCTCTGTTTTTTAATAGTTAAAATATTAATAATGTGATGTAAGTAAAATCAGTATTCTTAAGCTATGTTACTGTGAGCATAAGCGAACAAGCATGTTCTAGTGCAGTGTTTCCCAAACTATGTTCTGCAGAAAATCTATAAGTGTTCCATAAAATTATGAAAATTAATATGAGTCTCATATGATTTAATTAAAATACTGTGCCAAGTTAAAACTGGAATTGCTAGTTTATTTTATATAATTACAATTTGATAAAAAATATTTGTTTTGCTTACTTTATTTATTTATTAATATCTATTAATACTATAAAATAACCAAAGTATTCCGTAAAAATTTCAGGATTTGTGAGGTGTTCCGTTATAGAAAAAGTTTGGGAAATGCTGTTTACTTGTGCTTGTGAATGGAGCATTTACACTATTTGAGAATATATTTGTTCATCAGTGATCCATCTGCTACTACAGATTATACATGATATATACAATGGTGAGGTCATGACAGCAGGGCCGCTGTGAGGAATTTTCGGGCCCATGACAAGTCTGTGGTCCAATCCCCACTTAAAAAAGTACATCACTTTGGTTAAATAAAAAAGTTATATAAAACATTAAACATTTATTTAAAAAAGTGTACAATAAATTCAAAATTTGATACATTACATATCAAACAAAATACAAACATTAAATAAAAAGAGAATTTTTAAATTTTTATTGCCTCATCTGAAATGAGTCCAAAAAAATTTAAAAACCTTTCATGAGGGATGAATAAAAATTTTAAAACTTTCATCTATCAAAATACTGTTATATATAAAATAGTTTATTTTGGCATAACTGCTTTGGGTGGTAGACAATGCACTCTTGTGGTGGCCTGCAAATTATCAGACATATGTGACATGTTGGGGCTCGACAGTCTAGCCCTTTTTGATGCCAGGCCCGTGATAAAAGTCTCGGATATTACCCCCCTCTCGGCGTCCCCTTGTTAGAGTTTGGGACTATTAAATATTATTTTTAAATAACCGTTCTAAAAAAAAATTAAAAAATTTAGACATAGTATAATTTTATGACTTATTCGATAGATGGCGCGATATGTCCGCCTGAGATGTGGGCTTTCTGGTAGGTTTGTAAGATCTTATCTTTCAGACGATGATTATGCATCAATTAGTAGGTAAGACTGATATAGAATAATTAACATAATACCAAAATATATTGTGTTATATTAATTAATATATTATTGTAGTAAATAATGAGTGGAATAATGTGAGATTTTTGAGTGTTACAGTTGTCCTCTGTTATAATTGATCCTATATGAACTCAATACGAAACTTCTCGTGCTATTTTCTCGACAATGCTTGAGTAGTGCACATTATTAATGTAAAAGAAAAATAATAATAATAAAATAAAAAAATAAAAATAAAAAAAATTGTCAGACCTAAAAATTGAACCAGCCATTACGCAATAATGAAATCAAAACTTCAACCACTACGCTACTGAGACATTCGAAAATTGAGTAAATTTTGGAATATATGAACTCAATACGAAACTTCTTGTGCTATTTTCTCGACAATGCTTGAGTAGTGCACTTTATTGCTCACACATTATATTGTCCTAGGGGACTACTACAAGTATGCAAAATTTCAAAAAAATCGGTGACCCGAATGTCTGAACCTCCCCTTGTTAGAGTTTGGGACTATTAAATATTATTTTTAAATAACCGTTCTAAAAAAAATTAATAAATTCAGACATAGTATAATTTTATGACTTATTCGATAGATGGCGCGATATGTACGCCTGAGATGTGGGCTTTCTGGTAGGTTTGTGAGATCTTATCTTTCAGACGATGATTATGCATCAATTAGTAGGTAAGACTGATATAGAATAATTAACATAATACAAAAATATATTGTGTTATATTAATTAATATATTATTGTAGTAAATAATGCGTGGAATAATGTGAGAATTTTGAGTGTTACAATTGTCCTCTGTTATAATTGATGCTATTATCTTCAATATTTCTTAATAAGTTACTCATCGCGATAAAATTTTCATTAAGTTTAATCTTGACATTACGTGTCAAATTTCATTTCAATATGGAAAAATTCTTAATCTTTTCTCGATCGAAGACTGATTTAATATGTTATATACTCCTTTTGATGTAGCTTAATTTAATTATAATTTCGGGAGTAATACATTTTATAATAATGTTCAAGTGAGAGTTTCAAATAAGAAAGTAGATGTTTTTTATGCTACTAAAAATCAACTATATTATTTTACTTATTTTTTTGTTTACTATTTTTGTTCCTTTTTATTATAGTAGAGTAGTAATAAATTTTGAAATTATTGCATAAATCATACCTTAATTTTGTTATCCTGGGATGATATTCACTTATCCAATATGAGTTCATGCACATCTAGTTAAGAATGGGTAGTTTGTTGCATCTGACAAACTTTTATTTACAAAATTTATTTATAAATAATTAAATCTTTTCAATTTACAGATTCCAGTCATGAGTAATCTGCCCGTAGGAGAAAATTTTCAGGAACACCTTTCTACAGCAGGAATGATGTTTGGAACCAAATCGTTTACATATCTTGTTGACCGAATCACTAAAGAACATTATAATGAATTTTTAATTAACGGTACAGGTAGGTTGCCAACATGTTAGAGTTGTATATGTTTTATCAGAATATACAGAATTATAACTTCTCAACGTTAATTAGGACCTCTGACAAGTTTGGGAGGAACAGATACAATTGGATTTATAAATTCTAAATATAACGAACATCTCGAATGGCCGGATATTGAAATAATGTGGGTTTCTCTAACAGCAGCATCAGATAAAGGCCAAATTCTTAGAATGACACACAACATGAATAATGAGGTACGTTGTCAGTTAAAATAAAGTTAAATAAATAGGCTAATTCAATGCAACTCGAATTTACGATTAAATTATTCATATCGTTTAATTAATATTAATTATGCTTTTGGAACTTGTTTAAATTATCAAATAATATTCCACGATCTAATATAAATTCCAATACTAGATAGACTGTACAACGCTAGAAAAACAAAGCCGGTCCGCCATGTTAATAGAGAGATACTTTCGCGAATGTACAGTACATTCAACGCTAATTATCAAATTTATCAAACCAAATTGAAAATAATAAAATATAATATTTCTTCACCTGTGAAATGTTCTATCTCCAGATTAAAAGTATTTCCTATTTTGTATCACCTGATCTTTGATCCTTCTTACAACAATACGCTACACAATATATACCAATAACGCAATAAGACAGAAAACACACACCACAAATATCAAGAAATGCATTCAACGAACGAGGTGTCCATCAATATGGCTGCAATCGGCTACGCTTTTGCTGCCTCCTAGTCATTAACGGAAGCCATCCAGTACATATTTAGATTGTTGATAAATTCTGAGCGTATTGAACTGTTTTAGAATATTTTATCTTATACTATTCAACAATAGCAGCATTCAACAATTAAATCAATCAATTAATGGAATTTCTCTTTTCGATGGATTTTGAAGATATTTTGGAGACTAAAATTAATATTTGTAAAAATTATATTTATTTCGGATTATTGTTTAATCAAGAAACTCCTATTTTTTATTTATTATTTGAATGTATACTGTTATAAATATAGCCAATAATCATCTGAAAAAAAAAAGATAGTGGTTGACATCACTATTTCAATGTTTTATATACCAATAATAATAATTTTCCAAACAAAGCTCTTTCATTTCTGTCAGGAACAGGGAAAATATTAAAAAGTTTTTATATTACTTTTCATCTTACTATTTAAAAACAATCATAACTTTAATAATAATAATAATAATAAATTAACAACAATACTAATAAAAAATAGATGCAATATATATTTATTCATTAGAAGTACAAAATAACAGTTTATTTGTTTGTTGCAAAATAACTCTTCAAATGACTGTTTATACTTGAGCACAAATTTCTTTTGATGGTTTGTGGATTTACTGTCTTGTCTCTGAACATAAACAAATGTGAATGAATGTTTTTGTTTGTGTTCTATCCCTATTTATACTATTCGAATCTGCTCATTTGCTATGCATATTTGCCTCTGCTCACCTAATGTAAATGCACTTTAGGCTCTCTCTATAAGTTTTCTATTGAAAATATTTTACCATCTTTTACTATGTTCTTTAGAACAGTTTCTGAATACTCAAAACTTCCTACATTTTTCAAGCATTTTTAGGAAGAAATTTTCATAACATAAACTGTAATTTGTTAAACTTATTATACGATTTACAGATTATAAATAAAAATTATGATGATAAACTTATTAATTTGATAATGCTAAAATATAATCAAAATTGTTTGTTATATATAATGAAAATTACAATCATGATTTTCAATTAAAATTTATGTAATGGATTCTATTTTCAGGTGAATATTTGATGAATCGTACTTGGAGAGGACTAGAACAAAATTTGGGTGAATTACCAGTTGTGGAGGCATCAGAAGGGAAAATTGGCATTGCTTCTGGTTATGAAGGAGAAGGTAGCATATCTAATGTTAAACATTAATAGTTTATTTATTCCAAATAATTATAGATGGGCATTTTTTGTAAATTATAAATTTTGTAAATACATTTTATTCATTTGTTAACATTTATTAATAAAAATTTTATGAAGGAAAACAAATGTTATGATATCCAAAGAATTATTTTTGAATCAAACAAAATGATAAAACTTCTAGTCTTTCACTAAGTTTCCCCCTTTTAATGGGGTATTTAATTTGGATGTTTAAATAAAAGGCAAAACTTAGATTTTATTCTTGAAAAATATCAAATTATATTTGGATAACACTTTATTTTCTAGGATATTTATAAATAAGCCTTATTCAAAGTGGAAAAAGATAATTTTATTGTAGAAGTACTTTCGACTTCAAGAAATCATCATCAGTTTTACAAAAAACAATTAGAATACCATACTTTGTTTTCGTTTGGATTCAACGTGAAAATCTGAACAGGCAGGAAACAGTTCAGAATTGGCTATTAGATAAAGGATGGATTCACCAAGTCAATCCTGGATCTCTCCTGAAGAATTCTGTAGATATAAGGCCTCAGTTGGGTAGAATATTCAAGTCATTGAAAGTGATTCAATGACATATCAATTAGCTCTTTATTTACAAACATTTTTCTATATGACACTTTCTGTATGATGTAAATGGTTAATTCTTTCTATTCTATGACTAGATTATAACCTAATGAATTATATCCTGTTCAACTAAAGATATACACTAAAAAAATTACAGGAATACCTCGATTATCGCTTATTGTTGCCACGAAAAATATCGCAGTAATAAATTCCGCGATAATCGGGATAAATAATGCATGTAAAATGGGTGATCACAAATCCGCGATAATCGGGATAAATAATGCATGTAAAATGGGTGATCGCTGCCAAGGATGTAAAATGGGTGATCATTGCCAAGATTTTTTCAAATCTATCGATAATTTTATGTATGAGGTAAAAAAGAAATCTGTTAAACGTGCTAATCTTCTAAGCTGATCATTACGTTTCTTCTTTATAGCTATAGACATGTTATCATCCTTGTTTCTTTTAGCATTTATTGTAGGGGATAAATAAAGAAAAGATAATATCCATATGCCATATCTGCTCTAGAGATCCCGGCGCCCCAATGCAGCTTCCTTGTAACACCTATCTGTCTAGAGATCCCGGTGCCCCGATGCAGCTTCCTTGTAACATCTACTCAACAATATTGAGTACAATAATTTTGGTTCCTCCTTCCTAAGGCGCCCCGATACGGTGCATCGTTTGCTTACCGGGTTTAAGCTGGCCTTGTCCACATATATTTCAGGCAAACGCGGATAGTTACTGATGAGCAGTGAATAGTACCCTCGGATAAAAATGAAGTGCTTTAAGAGATCTACCTGGAGAGTAAATATAATTCTGGTTATATATGTAATGGGCTACATCTCGAAACCGCAATAATTCAAATTTTTGGAACGCAATAATTTGAATTTTGATATCAAATTATAAACCGCGATAAATCGAAAATCGCGATAATCGAGGTATTCCTGTATATACATTTTATTAAATATATCCATATACATTACTATATAGTATACATTTTAATATCCACTATTTACAATACAATATAATGTTTTGAAATATATAAGTAAAAAATTCCTATTATAATGATGATGACATTTCTAACAACAAGTTCATTATAACTTTCACTCTTATCACTACAATCATTAGAAAAGTTAATAAGTAGAGACTCCATTTGTTATATTATTGGATCAGATTTCAAATATACTTTTTCCACTTTTATAATATCACATATTTTTATATCCAATCTTCTGATGAAGCACAGTGAATGGCTGCAATATGAGTGTTTCCACATATATTAATTTGAATATATTGTTATTGGTCCATATATATTCTTTCACAGTTTGTCTCAGATACTGATGATGACAATATTTGGTTTCAATATAAAATTCTATTATCAATTTTACCAAATTTCGTTTTAAATTTTTCTCTAAGAATGACAAAGTGATGACTAACATTTATTGAATATAATTTTCTCTGAAAGTTTTTGACAAATCAATTTAAGTGTGGATAGTGTCATTCTTGAAATATTTGTGAAGCAGTTCTCAAACAATAGGTAATTAAAGTTCTCTATATCTGTTACTAGAGATTTTTTGGGTTTCAAAGATATAATCCAATCTGTTAGGCCTAATCTTCTTGCCTTTGTTTGTTATTATTTGAACTGTTGACACAAACATATGTTAAATCAACTATTTTCTGAATATCATCAATTTCACTAAATGATTTTTTCTGTTTTAAGCATTATAAGTATTCCAAATAATTGCTCTTTCTTAACTATGTAGAATTTGCTCTTGCTTACACACATTTTCTGAATTGGAGACATCATGTTTAACTTACAGTCCATGAACTTTTGCAAGGGTCAATGACAGTGCAAGAGAAATTAATTGATACTACTATGACCATATATGGTTAGTCAACTTTAATTGAATGAGCTATAGTTAAGTGCGTGCCAAGTTAAACTTTTGTGCATTCAATGTGACAAGATAGTCAGGACTTCCATGAGAACGTATGGGGAATCAAGACTAACTATACCTGATCTACCTAGGGATCCTAGGCAGAAAATAAAAAAAATGATAAAGAAAATCTGCATTATACAGGCACATAATTGAACATGAATATTATTTGGTCTAATTACTTTATCCAAAAAAAAACTGGATGAATCTATGTAAACAATAGCAAGAATCAACAAGTTTCTTAAAGTGCATGATGTAAAGAACTATATCTGATTTACAATATTTCTGAGAAAATGGGTGCAGAATATGTCTTTCTGACTAATCCAATTCAGCTCAGTTTCCTACTCAATTGGAAATTTCTACTTTCCTAATGATTCCTGACTATGAGTTAGACCTAAAACTTTGAACAAGCTAATATGGTTTAGTCATAACTTATCCAGAGCAGAAGAATGAAGTCAGTTTACTAATCCCCTCATTTTAAATCAACTGGACACTTTTTTGAGGGCTTCTATAGTCCTCTCCTTTTTTATAGCAATTGTTGAGTACTTTTTTGATTGGAAATCTCTAGTCCTCAACTTTTACATTTTTAAATACTTCAATGAAAACAATCTTTTTTACTTCAGAGCATTTTTCAGTAAGTTTGTTATAGCACTTAATTCTTAATCTTCTATGACTAGACAATGCAAAAATGTGATTCATATCTCCATTTTTAATTGTATAAAATACAGTCAATTCTACTTTATTGGGCCACCGGTTAATTGAGTCAGTCGCTTAATTGGGTTAAATCTCAAAGAACGAAAACCAAACTAATAAATTAATACATAATTTAAACGTTTGAGACAACTTTTCGCATAATTGGGACAATAGCAGAAAAGGAACTTAGCAATTTTTGACATATTTTAGGGATTTTTTGAAAGTATGTCAACACTACTTATACTATTATTTGGCAACACTAGCGTGATGCCAATAAGTTATCTATTGTCGTGTCTGGCAAATATGCGACTTCTTAAGAGTCTACCGTTACTATATAATGTACCTAGTGATATTCATATACAGTGTCGATTTTATAAAAAATTTTTAAATCTTTGCCAAGATGCCAAGAAATGATTTTACACTTTCAAGTAAAATTGCTTTGCTGAATAAAATTAAAAGCCAGTCATTTAATACAAGCTATCGTAAACTCGCTGATATAACTGGTGTACCAAAATCTACCATAACGCGTCTCCTACAACAAGAAAATCAACTGCGTGAGAGTGAACATTACAGAAAGAAATTCCGGGAACATCCAAAATAAAGCGTGATGGAAAGGATCCAGAAATCGAAGCATTAGATCAGTAGTTTTCTATAGTTAGCGGACGAAGCGTGAATATTAACGGCCCAGTGTTGAAGGGAAGTCAGAGGAGATCGCTAAAAAGCTAATAATTAGGTATCTATTGCAATAAAGCACTAACCGGTGTACCAAAATCTACCATAACGCGTCTCCTACAACAAGAAAATCAACTGCGTGAGAGTGAACATTACAGAAAGAAATTCCGGGAACATCCAAAATAAAGCGTGATGGAAAGGATCCAGAAATCGAAGCATTAGATCAGTAGTTTTCTATAGTTAGCGGACGAAGCGTGAATATTAACGGCCCAGTGTTGAAGGGAAGTCAGAGGAGATCGCTAAAAAGCTAATAATTAGGTATCTATTGCAATAAAGCACTAAAATAGGTACCTAATTATTATATTTTTATCTACTTATTTATTTACCTACGTATTACATATTTTATTTTAGAATTTATTATTAGTTCGTTTAATTGGGGCAGCCACCTAATTGGGCCAAAAAGGATTAATCCCAGCATGTCCCAATTAAGCGGAATCGACTGTATACAATTACCTTTTAAGTATATTTCAGGGTATTTGATCAATACGTTTTGAAGGTAATGCGCCCTTTTTCTAATTTATTTGCAAATTTACATTTAAAAATTACGGATTTTATATCATTTCCTAAATGTATCTTTATGTGGGTAATATTTTATATGTAAATTTATGGTTTTTATTTTTAAAATAAAGATATTTCTTTCTTAATTATGACTAAAATATTGTATTTTCAAATAAAAACAGCTCAAAAATAAAGCTTCGGGATAAAATTCATTAATTATTTAAATTATTTTAAATTAAGTAAAAAGTTTTACTTAGTTTAAAATGACAATTTTTATATTTTAATAAATCCAATATACGTTTTTTCATTCTATAGATATTGTTGATTATAAAAAATTCTAAACTCAAATCTTCACATTAACTGTAAGTTTAAATTTTCGTTATAAATATAACAGAGAACATAGGGTTGCGTTCGTATTCAAACATGGCGATGGCGAAACTGAACCAGCGAAAGCGGGAAATCAATAACTTTACTCGCTAAAGCATCTGCTTCCGCCTAAATGCAATCACATGATGCAAACTAACCAATAAGAAAACGAAAACACAAATAGTATATCGCCTTTCAAAACTCGTTTATCGTTATGGCTTCCGCTTCAAATAAGAAGAGATTGCTGGAAGAAAGAGCGAGAAGGAGAAGAGCAGAGACTGAACGGAAAAAATTATTAATCGAAGAAATACGCTGCCGGCCAGCGATATGGAATCGACGTTTAACAGTTCACAAAGATAAAGCCGTAGTAGAAGAAATGTGGAACGAAGTATCCTCTTCTGTCAAGCTAAAAAGTAAATTAATTTAATAATTTTTAGTTTCTTAAAGTTCATTTTAAAATAAATTTAAAATTAATACCTATAAATATACATAAAATATATAATGAGTATAGCGAAAACGAAATTTTGAGTTGTATTTTTAGTTGAGCGGAAAGCATTAAAATAATGTAACTAATTAGAATTAAGGTTAAAGTTATCTTCTTTTTATTATTTGTATTTTATGTAAATTTAATATCTACAAAATTGGAATAAAATAATAATTAACTGATTAAGATTTTGTCTTACCATCTCTTTTTTCTAAAATTAATTATGTCAAATTAGGAAAAAAAAAAAAAGTGATTTAGTCTAAAATTTAACTGTTACAGGTATTTATTTTAATTACGAGAAGAAGCTAGATATTAAATATACTTTCACTGATTGAAATAATAATTCTCCGAATAATTAAATATGGATATTTACTTAAAGTTCTTTAATTTAAAATAAAAAATAGGTATTAAAATGAATTATAAATTATAAGGAGTAATATTTAATCAAAAGTATTTATTAATTTTGGAATAAGAAAATACAGTATAGTTTTTAAGCAATGGTAGGAAATAAAATCATTTTTTTAGTCTACTCTCTAAAGAAAATATGACTGCCGCTGTTCCTCAATAATAACTATAAATTTATTAATAAATTTCATGAAAATAAATTATGCTCTGCCATTAAATATAATTTCGATGCTGAATCATTTAATTCTTTAGATTGTCATTTCAAACTTATTACGTTGATATACTGTATACTGAACCATTTTTTGGCTTTTTATGAAATGTAGCAGAACGATGGGATTTTCAATGCAGTTTTTAGGCCGCTTTCCAATCGGAGATTACTAAGCGTCCGGATATTACAATGCCCATCACGGACAACCCAAACGTGGTGGAGTTGGCTGTCAGGTGAAAAGATGGGGTTTGACGATCCGGACTCGAACTTCTGAAAAATTCTGTAGATGTAGGATCCGGGTAAGAAGATTGGTCGAATCATTGAAAGTGATTCATTGACATACCAATTAACCCTTTATCTGAAACCATTAAAAATGACGGGCGTTCAAATTTCATAAACTTTTTCCTAGTAACTTTTGAACTATTTGATGGAATTTTATAAAATTTAGCAGGGTTTTTACGTAGACTAATAAAGTAAATTCGAGTTAATTTAATATTGACTTCAAGTTACACGGACCTTATACTAGAATCTAGAAGTTATTATTTGTTTTGAAATTATCAATCCCAAAAGTCCAACGTTAATGGCCGGCGTAATTACGCGATTTATAATTAAATATCGCGTCACGTGATATCTTGTGAGAGAATTTAAATATTCTCACGTGGTCTAATCATCGCCTTGTATCTCTTCGCTTGTTTCTCTTTCTCACTGTATTCTTTTTTAGTATCGAAACCGTGATAGCCTTTATTATGATAACATTTAAATTTGCATAACGTTATTTAAATTGTAGGATTTTCATCTTTACTTAAAAATAAGGTCTCTGTCGTATTGTAGATTTTTATTCGTAAATTAAATATAACTTGTTTAAGTATAACATGTATAGATAAACAGCTGTTATGCTATGTATATTCTTTTTTATGGATATTAAAAATATTCTTATATAAATTGATGATATTCTAGTATCGATAATTCAAATACAGAATTTGAAAAGTTCGGTCTTAATTAATACCTAGTATTTTATATTTACGACTAGAAGGTAATGTACCCCTATTTTACGTTTTTTTTTCTGGCTCCTCAATTATGCAGTGCTGTTATTGATGAAATATGTCTAGCACATATTTCATCAATAATATAATTAGAATTAGATAGATTTTCTATATAATTTAAATTTTTCATAATTCATTTTATAAATGATTCGAATGAACTAGTGCATCTAATAAAACATTATCTGATGTAATTACAAATTAATTAAAATACATATAGCTGAAATAAAAATATTATTCGATGACTGCTGACAGATTTTATCACCAACAATCTAACAGATTTTAATAAGACATTTCTGCCTCAACAATAATCTACCATTACTGCATTATTATTCTCTTATACTGATTCCGCAGTTACAATACTATATGTTTAATGATATAGTAAATATATTATTTATATTTGGAACGAAAATTCATAAATAGAATAAAAATTAATAAATTTTTAGTCAGAAAAACAGAAAATATTGAGACTTGAGGAAAATTTTCTATACAAGACCATTTTTTGGACGAAATATCATCCATTATTCCTCCAATTAGAAGCATAAGATAGACAAACATTTATTATTCATTTTGAAGTATAAAGTTTCAGCAAGATTGTAGTCCATAAATTGTCATCCTATCACTGGATGAACTCTGAAATTATTAAATTGACAACTTTTCAACAAAATCAATTCTAACAAAGACAGAATAATCATATTTACGAACTTTTATCTCTGAAACAATCTAAGGCATTAAATTTTTGTATATTATAGCATCATTACAACAATAACGGCCATATTCACCAACCAAGTGTCAATTCGAAGATCGTATAAATCGGGATCGAATTGTGAACTCCGATTATTTTACTTTCGTATTCACCAATATTTTCTGAAACCGGATTAGATCGGCTGTTTAACTCTTACCGCTTTGTAAGAATAGCTTGATTTGTTGAATTGAGTCACGTGCCTTTGTGCGCGTATTTTGATGCGCAAAAGGTTTTCTCTGTACGAAGGTCGGAACATATTCTATTAAGATAACGGTTCTTATCGAAATTTGAATAATTTATTAGGATCAATAGAAAAATATAAAACTATATTAGAAAATAAAAAGGAATTCTGCTTTTCACGGAATCTGAGATTTTTGCATAATATTTTTAGTCATTTTACTAGGTGTATAACAAATAATATCCACTTTCCATATCCATTACACTTGTAACTAACTGTATCACTACTACAACCGGATGTTGTTGCATAAATAAAGCATTATTTTAAATCTGACTCTCTTTTATATGTGGGTAGAAAAAACTTGTTGAATCCTGTCTGCGGCGCAGGCGCATCTCACAAATTACGTATAGAAGCGAGAAGCATGTCTATTCCTGTTACATTTGAATAAGCTTGTTAAATCCTGTATGGGTGCATCACAAAATATACGAATGCCGAGAAGCCTGTCTATTCCTGTTGTATTTGATTTTACTGCTCAATTTACTATCTAGATTCAAGAAATCGAAATATATTTTTGTGAGTTGTATTTGTTTTTTCCGCTTTAGTTCAGGCGGTTTTGCTGCTGCTAAATTTTGCCGCCGTAGGAAGTCGAACCTTACCTACCGCCTAGGGCCGGCCATGCCCTTATCACCCTTTTTTCTCAAAAACGCGATGAAATAGGAAATATGGGGGAAATTTTGATTACCATAGTATAACCGAAGAATCGAATGGGCATGATAAAAATTTTGTGGACCCATCGGGGCACAAGCAGTCAACTTTGAAATTTCCAATAGAAACCAATGCTGATTTTGGCATAATTGGATAGAACTGAAAACAAACAACTTTTGTTTTGAAAGCTTTTTAATATCACCTACAGATTGTGAGATATCACAAAAAAAGATGTCGCCACATATACTGCAGATTGGGCTATTCGAGCAATAAGAGGATGAAGAGTCGAATAGAGGGCATCTGTGTATATCCATAAAGGGCTGAAACAAATCTAGAAACCTTTGTTGTTGAGTATGGCTCCATGCCGAACTGTGATGGCGAAAGACTGTCACACCTGCGGTTCGAGTACTACTATCTCTTCCGATCTTGAACTGTGATGGCAAGACTTGTCACACCTGCGGTTTGAGTGCTACTTCCAGAGTATCAGAATTCGTCTTGAATCTGCATATTACTGCTCTTTGCTGCTTCAATAATGTTTGGCAATGTACAAAGATGCACTGCTTCAATAATGTTTGGCAATGTACACAGATGCCCTCTGTCTGATTCTCCTTATTGCTTGGATAGCCCATTCGGCGGAACGTGCGGCGGCATCATTTTTTTTTTTGTGATATCTCAATCCGTAGGTGATATTAAAAACTTTTAAAACAAAATTTGTTTGTGTTTAATAGCAGGGCTGGCCCTAGACGGTAGCAAGGTAGGCGACTGCCTACGGCGGCAAAACCGCCTGAACTAGAGCGGAAAAAAATAAACACAACCTATAGGGGATGAATATTTTGGGTTTGCCTACGGCGGCAAAAACGCTAGGGGGCCCTGTTAACAGTTATATCTAATTATGCCAAAATCGGCATATGTTTCCATTGGAGATTTCAAAGTTGGCCCCTTGTGCCCCTATTTTCGATGGGTCCACAAAATTTTTATCATGCCCATTTGATTCTTCGGAATACTTTGGTAATCAAAATTTTTCACTCTACTTCCTATCTCATCGCGTAAAAAAGGGTGGTACGGGTGCTAAGAAACACCCTGTATATATGCGGCGATACATGGCGTTAAGTGTTAAGCAATGCAAATATTACCTCTATATTGCTACCACTTAGTGTCATCTATTGTCAGAAGCATAAAATAAAATCTTTATGAAAATTAAATATAATCCTGCATGATTAAACGATTTTACAGGATTAAATTATGCAGAGTCAAGGTGACTATTAATGGTAGAACATCACCTACCAAATTTCATGGAAATATACTAATTAGTTAAAATAACATTAGTAGAGGACACAGACAGATTTGATCTATTTTAAAAGCTTTCTTTTCCTTCGGAAAGGCTAAAAGCATTATATGAATTGTAATTTATTATTCTGAAAATCCAGAACCGAGACATAGTCTAAATTGTAATTAGAAAAAAATTCCGAAAAAATGACTATTAACTAAATCAGATAAAGACTGAGTATATTTATTTTGGACAAAATATATACAAAGAATAAAAACAGCATACAAATAAATAATATCTTATTACAAAAATAAAATATAATGTAAAATGAAAATATTTATCAATTTTTAAATCATACAGGATATTAAAGTAAATAGTATAGTATACAGTATATTAATTTTCTTTTAAATAGAAGAAGTTTGCAAGAAACTGTGGAAAAATCTTATAGACCATTTTAGAAATCTGTATCATCAAGCTATAATTGCTAAATCAGAGAGTGATTTTTCTGAAGAATATTGTTTTCAAAATATTAAATGGAATTTTTTCCATCAAATGCTATTCTTAAAAGATATGATTTCACGAAAAGAGTAAGTAAGTAAAAAATAATTATTGTTTCTTAATAACTATACTTGAAATTTTAAAATAAACTTTATAAAAATTTCTCAATAAATACTGGTAAGTTATTTTAATATTGAAAAACACGACAAAATGTAACTTGATTCTTAATATTTCTTTGTAAACAGTTGACGCCACTTTTCATTTGTTGAATACTAAATGTGAGGCGAAACAGGCCTTGCTAAAAGGCTGCCTCCTCCCGAGGAAAGATCATCAGGATTGTAGAGGATGGGGATTTTTTTTGTCAACAGATGACGCCACACTCCATTCAGGTAGAATATGTGGCGGGGCAAAACAACCCCTTCCATAGGTTGCCCATCCCTGCGGAGGGGTCAGCCGGATTGTGGAGGACGGGAATCGACGAGCCGGGCCCACGATAAATATTTTCAAGGGGTGAGACCCGGGATTCGAACCCGGATCCTCCCACAGTGGAAAGCCGAAGCGTTTCCACGCGGCCAATCCGGCCGACTGAGGATGGGGATTGATGGACTAGGCCAGATCCATGACTAAGATAGTTACAACCGAAGATCGCGTGACGTCACTATCAGTTGAGAGTGAGACGGAGTATAAGAAATAAGGACCCAGAATCGAACCTGGCTGATGTTCTCGGGCAGAAATGCACAGACTTGTTAAGACTAAGGACTGCATAGATTTGTGGCTTATAGGAAGGCCAGCAAATAACTACGAAAGTTTTATATCATATGTTTTATTAATAACATGCTCTAAAGCAACATAAAAGTAAAAGTAAACAAAGAATTTTTAATTGGATACGTGGTATTTCATTGATTTAACAATTTTTTTTTATGTTAGATTCGACATTTGCAATAGCCAAATGTAAGATTGAATTCTAAATCTTTATTAGTTAAGCGGCAGTGCTATCTTGTGTGTATGTACAATTTTTTAAATTACCTATTCCAAGCCTATTTCATACACAAATACAGTAAAAATAAAAATATTATTATTACAAATATGATTATTATTTTTTCTTATTGTTTAAAAACATTATTATTGAACTACTATAAAAATAATTTCACATCAGAAAAATATTAATCTGAAAATGCATTGTTCAAAAGTACAAATAATATTTTGTTGATTATGTGACTTGTTAAAATACACATGGTGAGGCGGGCCGCCAACAAATTAACAGAGGGCCACGGTCTGTGCATCTCTGCTCTAGGATGAAAGTCGAAGAGTTTCCACGCCGCAATTCGACCAACTCTTAATTAATATCATCGGACACGTGATAATGCATTTTCTTACCACTTGGAGGATTGGGTTCAATACCATACTTCCAATTTTTTAGGAGTACGGGCCCGATCTATTGAACTCCATCCATCAACTTTCCGATTGATCCCACATGGGGGCAGTGGTGAGTACTAAAAGTTAAAACTAGGGATGTGGTTCGATATTCCACGTACTGCACTAACTAAAACTTCTCGGTTTTCTTGACATCACAGTTCCGTTTGAATAAATAACTAGTTCAGTAAGCCAGGTCGCATGATTTAAGATGAAGGCATTCATAAATATTTTTAGTAAAATTATTTACAAGTTTAATTGTTAGTGACGTAAATGATACAAGAAACTATAATTATATTGATGTATTGAAGACGCTACATATTTGTATAAATTGGGCGGCATTGAAGAAGATTGAACTTCGCCCCACTGCGCATGCGGTTAGAAGTCAACCCTACTCGTGAGATAGTTTAGATCGTGTGAACTCGGTGCGATCCAATCTGACGTCAATTGGAATAAAGAACCACAAAAGTGACGAAACCGGGTAATATCGAACTGACATAGTGCGAACTGTGAGAGAACCGACGAATATCGAACCACAGCCTAAAAGTGGCCGTTGCCAGATAATGACGTCGACGGTCCGCATCCTCTACAATCCAGCTGATTCGCAGAGTTGTTATAGCCTCATCACTTAGTAATCATCAAATTACTGATTAGAAAGTGGCGTCATCTGTCAACAAAAACTATCAGATATTATTTCATAAATTTTATAATTGTTGAAGAAATATCCAGAAAATTTATAGAGCATATGGAGCACATCTTAGTATCCAAATAGCAAATACTGTATACATATGTGATTTTAGTCAAAATTAAAAAAAAAATAGATTTTTTGAGAAATTCTTTTGTATCAGTACTAGATGACCAGATAAATCATTAGGTATTAGACAATTTGCATTATTTCTGCAAATTTAATCTAGATATCATTGCATATAACGTTTTTCTATTGAATGATTTCATTATTATTTAAATTTATTGCCCTTTAAATAAATTTTAGTTTTAATTATGCTGTCAATCACATTTGGGATATTTTTTAGTTGTGGCCACTTTTAAAGCCCACACAAATTGGCTATCACCCATGATAGGATCAACCAGAAGATTGAAGAATGGGGTTTAACAAGCCGAACCCAGACCTTTCCTGAAAAACTGGAGATGTGTGACCCGGAATTGAACATGGCAATATAATTAATGACCGATTTACAACACAGCCATTAGCGCCCGCTCTAGCATTTATATTGCCCCGGACAAAAGACAAATTGCCGCCCCTTAAACATATACTTTTTAAAAATATATAACTTTTATTTTAAATAAAAATCAAATGGTTATCACCATCGACATATTAGCAAGAATAATGCTATTGTGTAACGAAACCACCCTTTTATAATTAGAGGCAATAATTATAAAAGGGATATTTCTTCCCATTCCTGTTTCAAACAAGTTCATGCAGAGGATCGGCCGGATTGACAGCGTGGAAATGCTTCGGCTTTCCACTCTGGAGGACTCGAGTTCGAGTCTCGGGTCTCACCCCTTGAAAATATTTATCATGGATCCGAGCCCGGCCCGTCGATCCCCATTCTCCACAATCCGGCTGATCCCTCCGAAGGGGTGGGCAGCCTGTGAAAGGGCTTGTTCCGCTCCGTCACTTAGTATTCTCCCTGAATGGAAGTGGTGTCATCTGTTAAACAAAAAAAAAAAAGTAAATGCTGCGCCTTGCGTGCTATTCTATGCGGTGCGCGATTTAGTTACCTAGCTTTTTTATTTAATTAAGTATGCTACTCTTTTATGGTTGTTTTCTTCAGAATTAAGGATTGCAAATATTTTTTAAGCTTTTAGGTAAAAACAGTAAATACGAAATATATTTACTGTTTTTGCCAAAAGCTATTTTAATTTTGTAATTTTATCCAAAGAAAAAAATCGGCAAATATAAATTTCGATTAATTAAGTATTTAACTTATAAATATTTTGTCACATTTACAACCAAAATGCCGCCCTTTGGATTGTATCCCTTTGGACAAATGTCCGGGTTGTCCGCCCCTAGAGCGAGCCCTGCAGCCATCTGGCCATCCTTTTAAATAAAACTAGACTATTTTGTCGGATTGTTGCGTAAGAACGTTTTGACCTCTAAGGACCCAGGTTCAATTCTAAGGTTCCACTTTTTGGAAATATTCATGGATTCGGGATCTGGCCCTTCAATCCCCATCCTTTACAATCTGGCTGACCCTTTCGTAGGGATAGGCAATCTGTGGCAGACTTGTTATAGCCTCGCCACTTAGTAATCAACCATTATTGGAAAATGGCGTCATCTCTTGATAAAATAACTATTATATTTGGAAAGTTATTTTAGCGAACAGCATTCGTATCAATAATCTTGCTAATATCTTTTACATGCTTTTTTACGAGTTTACTATTAAAAGGAAGAATTTATTTAATTTTTGAAACTATTTATCGCAAATGGATAATGAAAACATAATTTATGTCTTAAATAAATAAAACTTAAGATCAAATGTCACTTGATGGCTACGTAGTAAAGCAGTAACTTACCATTTTATTGGATTCAATTCTAGACTTGAAGTTGTCCAGGAAGGGTCCGTGCTCGATTGAACCCCATCCACATTCATCTTCCGGTTGACCAAGCGATGAGTATTCCTCAGCTTTGACGACCTCTAAAAATGGCCGTGGCCAGATATAGTATATCCCATGTGGAATGGCGGCTTAAGTAAACTAAGCTTATCTAAGATCAAAATAATTATATAATATCTTATAAAAATTAAGTTTAATACATCGATGGTTTAATATTTTTAGTAGATCAACTAATATTATAACTGTGCTGCCAGATATTAATATTCAACAAGATTCTAGCACAAAAGAGGTATTAACAATTTAATGAAATTATGAGTGCTGTAATAATTTAATTTACACAAAATATTTATATTCATTAATTTTAGGATAATTCTAAGATATCAGAGTTAAATCACATAGAATCACCCAAATCTCCTACTACTTTCTATTCAATGCAAAAGACTATTAAATCTAGAAAAAGAAATGCTTCTTCTGAAGAAAGAAGTACAACAGATTTAAATTTTCTTAATGAGTATGTCATTATTATTTAATTACTATTTAATTACTATTTAATTATTATCTAAATATATTAAACAATGGTAATCTTGAAAGAATAAAAGTAAAATGTGATTGAGGACTCTAATTCCAAACACTTGGATTATTTTTTTTCTGTATGGCTATTCTATCCGAATATTACAAAACACATCAAAATTTAATTATTTTAATCAGTTTAGAGTAGATAATCAATTGAAAGTTAAATACGTTAAAGAGTAATTAGCAATTCTGCTTCTGATATCACAATAATTTTTTCCGTTTCAGTTTTCTGATCCTTAAATAATAAGTCCTCATCTGTATAATATTTATTTTTGTACGATAGATAAATTTAAATATAAATATGAATTTTTGATTGCAAAATACTTTTAGAAAAAATTTAAATTAATTATGTATAATACTTTAAATTTTAGACAAATTCCTATACAAGATTCATGTTTAAAATTTGGAGAATATCTTATGGAAATTTTGCATCAAGTACCGTCTGCATTAAGAAGAAGATGCGAAATGGAAATTCTAAGAGTTGCAAATATATTTGCTGATGGCTTTTCTCCTCAAATTGAAATCATTGTTCCAACTACTACAGATATAGGAATCACTAATGAAGATCTGTAATTAATGAATGCTCTATTCTATATTCTTTACAGTTTTATCTGAATGCTATATTCTGATAAAACTGTAAAGTTGAAACGTTATTTATATTACAAATCATATGTTTTTATATTTATGAAATGTATATTCATTTGAATAAGAAAATGAAAAACAAATTACAAATATGTTTCTTTATATTTAATAATATAATATAGTAGTATATTATTATATATAGTAAATAAATAAATGCCTTTATTAAATTATTAATACCGAATATTATCCAATTTATAAAAGTTTCTTTGTAATGAAATATTAATGTGGGATTCCTTGGGGAATTATAAATATATAAATTTTCGTTCGTTCCGCACTTCTGATACCAAATTGTGGGATCCTCGGAGTCGAAAAATCAGAAGTAGCCTGTCTAAAATTTTAAATGTCAGATCCTGACACCAGGAACACAGCGTAGGTAGGAATGATGGCCGAAAAACTAGGAGCAAGTATAGGTAAGCGCAAGCGGGATATCAGAGGTCTAGAAAATGAAGCGAGAAGTGCAGAAACAATCGACATTTAAACTATTTTCTAAAATATAATATTTATTAGATATATTGTAATAATAATAATAACAACAACAAAAATACACTAAAATACACATATAACAAAAATTGAAGATATGTGACATGGAATAAAAGCCAACGAAAATAACGAATAAAGCTAAATATAAAATCTAATCTTAACTTAAATAGGGCCTATATGATAATTAATCGACACTCCCAAAGCATACATACGATAGAGAATCTTTTTTCCTTCGTATTTTCTTTTAGTTTCTTTATTGAATAATATTTTCCTTAATTTCTTTGGATTGAAGAGAAAAATACTGACGAACACAAGAAGACGTCATTAATCCAACCCCGGACATAAGCAGAAGAGGAAAGCTCCAAGAGGGAGAAAGAGAGAGAGAGAGAGAGACAAAGCTACAAAAGATTTAAAAGAATTGAGCTAAACCGAGCTAGAACGAAAGCTTTGAATTAACTATTAAAAATTTATTATTTCTTTATTTTTCTCCCATTTTCTTTATATTCTCCAATCGTGTCAAACTGAAGAGAAGGTTCAAATCGAAACTTAGCACTTCATTTTTTAAAGGGAAATATAGTACAGTACTTTTCTAGCGTCGGATTGGCAGAGAAAACTTAGAATAAAGTTATGCTGATTTACTTTTACAGGATACCGGTGTGAAGTTGGACCCCCCTTTTGAATTTTTAAATTTTTTCTTTTGCACTCATTTGCACCTCGTTAGCACCTTTTGCACTTTTAATAATTTCTTTTGCACCCCCGCCGTTTGGCTCCTAGAGCCAAAACAAATTTGGGAGCTAACTTCACACTGGCCCCCCAGTTTCGAATTTTCAAAATTTTTCTTTTGCACTCTTTAGCAAATCGTTAGCACCTTTTGAACTTTTTATATTTAGGTTCTAGACCCAACGGTTTGGCCCCCAGAGCCAAAATAAATTCAATGAGACTAACCTGATATTTGCTTCTTTATTGATGTCATTAATCATAAATCACTTCATAACATATCTACTTATGCATAGAAATACCATAATTTACTAGCAATTATTATAAACAAAATAGTTATTTCTAAATACAAAAAGTATTATAAGATATCAATCTATACTTATTTAACCATATTATTTAAAAGAACAATATCGAATTCTATTAAATCTTAATCACGTAAAGTACTCAGTAATTTGACTATTTTCTTTCACAAATCCCTAAATAAACATACTCTTAAAATATGAATTTTTATGGTAAAAAATATGAATATTACGCAAAAAAGTTTTATTTTGTAATAAAACTTATTACATAAAAAGCATAATATCTATATTTATTCCTTTTCCATAGAGGCCAAAATTAAATAAACCATTATTTATTAATCCATGCAAACTGAAATTTTAAAATTTTCATATTATATATACCAGCTTTTCTGAAACTTATTTCTTTCACGACCCCATTTTTCACTACGAGATTTTTCGCGACCC
>AYEL01064970.1:0-10417 GCA_000484575.1 Olivierus martensii | reverse complement strand
GTAATATTCATATTTTTTACCATAAAAATTCATATATTAAGAGTATGTTTATTTAGGGATTTGTAAAAGAAAATAGTCAAATTTCTGAATACTTTAAGTGATAAGAATTAATAAAATTCGATATTATTTTATTTTCATTATAAGTTCTTTTAAATAATATGGTTAAATAAGTATAGACTGATATCTTATAATACTTTTTGTATTTAGAAATAACTATTTTGTTTATAATAATTGCTAGTAAATTATGGTATTTCTATGCATAAGTAGATATGTTATGAAGTGATTTATGATTAATGACATCAATAAAGAAGCAAATATCAGGTTAGTCTCATTGAATTTATTTTGGCTCTGGGGGCCAAACCGTTGGTCTAGAACCTAAATATAAAAAGTGCAAAAGGTGCTAACGATTTGCTAAAGAGGACAAAAGAAAAAATTCGAAACTGGGGTGTGGAAAAAAATTCGAAAGTGTGAAGTTAGCCCCTCAAATTTGTTTTGGCTCTGGGGGCAAACGGTGGGGATATAAACGAAAATATTAAAAGTGACAAAGGTGCAAACGAGTGCAAAAGAAAGAATTAAAAAATTCAAAAGTGGGGAGCCAACTTCACACCGGTTATCAGGATACATGATCTGAAACCGTTTGATCCCTTGATTTGTTTTTCTCCTAACTATTGTTTATGGGTTTATTTGAAATTATAACATTCCATTCCCTTTCCCAATTTAAACGATTGTCTAAAAATAATAAAGTTTCCCAGTCAGTTTCGTTAACTTTATAACATAAATTCTTACAAATATTTTAATTAAAGAAGTTTTTATCAAGGAACTGAAATTATTATGTTTTGGATTTAAAATATAGCTATAAAAGAAGTTTCCGACTAAGGATGGCTTCACACTACGTCCGATTGGTAATCGTGATAGACTTGTCCAACTGCAGCCGTAACATTCACATACAACAGCAGCCCATTACTCACAGCCAATCAAATAGCTTCTTAAGTAACCTAAGCCCAACTAATCAGGATAGTTGTTATATTATTATCGTTTAGCTTTAAAGCAAAATTGTGAAAATATTGGATGATAATACATTATTTGAGATAGTTTCAAAATCTACATTATTGATGTTTTTAATAAATTTACATTATACCGATTATCAAATGACTTCTTGGATGTGACATTTCGACAACTCTTCATAGTTTTATTCGTTAATCTAATTGATAAAATAGACATTAATAAACTTCGACGATTTATATGATTGCAATCAAAACTACATTTCTTCAATATCAATAATGTAGATTTTGAAACTATCTCAAATAATTTATCTTCATCCAATATTTTTGACATTTTGTTTTAAAGCTAAACGATAACTATACAGGTATCCCTCACTTTACGCGATTAATTGGTTCTATGAAATAATCGCGTAAAGTGAGTTGAATTTAGCATTGAGATAGAGATATATGGATTTCTTCCCAGAACGATAAAAAAAATGAAAAATTTATACCTGTGAGCAAAAGAAATTGAACGAATTATTTAAACATAAACAAAAAACACAAATTTTAATGAATGAATGGTTGGATGAATGAATTTAATTAATACAATGTCATAAACACCTCCACACTACATACTTCTGAGAGTCTTCAATTGATGATGAATGGACTGGGTTTGGTGAATCTGGATCATTACTTTTTTGGCCTCTTGAAGTCCCTGGGATGATAGGCTGATGAACTTCAAATTTTTTAATCAAACAATCGAGAATCTACTGATGGTAGTATTCTTCCTCTCTTTGTAGTAAACCAAAGAATTCGGAATTTCTCTCGCAACTTTGGCGCTTTTAGCCTCGTTTACTTCAATTATTCTGATGTCATTCTCAATGTGTTTAAAAAATTCAGTCATTTGTTTTGTTGTATGCTATTTGATGATCAACAACAAATGCTCCCGATTTCTGGAAATGGAAAACGTCATCATTTATATTGTTTTCCATTTCCAGTAGCTCTGATAAGTGGGATTCGAATAGTTCATCCACATTTCTCTCATCTACATGGGATAATTTTTAAACGAAAATCTTTTTAATTTAAAAAATTAATTTACTTTTTAAAATCACGTTATAATAAAAACGCGTAAAGTGAGATGGCGTATAACGAGGGATACCTGTATAACAGCTATCCCGATTAGTTGGGCTTGAGTTACTTAAGAGACAATTTGATTGGCTATGAGTAGTCTGCTGCTGCTGTATGTGAATGATATGGCCGACAGTCGGACAAGTCGATCACGATTACAAATCGGTCCGATAATCTGTGGTCTGACTCTCGAGTCGGACCAGTGTTAAGCCGCCCTAATTCGAACGCTGTGTCATCCTATCACGTGATTCGTTTAAATCGGCTGTTGGCATCAGTTTTTCAATTATATTCAGTTCAAATCCGACAATATTAATAGCAAAATTAACAAAATTTCAAGCTATATTTAAGTAAATGATAATATATATTAATAAAATGAGTTATTTAATTAATCGAGGATAATTTTCCAAAGTACCAACAGTTATCCGGTTTCGTTTCAAACTTATCTGCGTTATATAACAATGGAATCCAAATGAATCGAAAATCTTTTCAAGTTTGCTAAAAAATAAACGTATAATTTCTCACTTGTTTCAAATGATATCCTAGCATTTTTTGTATTTCACTAAACATCACATCTAATTCCGATTCTAAAAATATTTGAATCAATTTCTTACGTATGAATAGAACTTGGGATATCAGGAATTGAAAGTTTAGTAAACATTTTTATAGCTTTCTAATAAATATGCACATGGAAAATTGTTCACATCGAAAATTGCCTATACGGAAAATTGCTCACACAGAAATACGCGCACAGAAAAATTTTCGTATTCACAATATTATAAAGTAATAAATTCTAAATTATGTGCATGGTAGAAGTGAAATTCAAATAAGCAATATTCTTATTGACATAAACAAATTACAATCAAACTCCGATAAGACGGTAACGATTTTGGCGGCTAATCGGGGTTGGTGATTTATCGAAAACACGTAGTATAGAAATGAAAATGAACTCTGAATTTATTAAATTTAATAAAATTCAGTACATTTATATTTAGCATCCAAACTTATAATTTCTAAAAACAGTATAGAAATGAAAATGAACTTCAAATTTATTAAATTTAATAAAATATAGTACATTTATATTTAGCATTCAAACTGAACATTTCTAAAAACTGTACTTTGCAGTGTAATATACGTATTGTACAGTATATGTACAGTACTATATAAAAACATGTCCAGCTGCTGTTCTGATCCTTACTTTGAGTTCTCTGTAAAACACAATGTACACGATCTGGTTCTTACTATCATAAAATTTCTACAACCTAGGTGTGAACCAGGGGGTCCATGCTGGTCTCAGTCTCTCCGCAGAGACGAAAAATTTTCGCTGTGGAAAGACAATCTTTCTACAGAGACAGTATTAGTAGAGAGTTTATTGTTTTAAGCGGTGCTCCAGTCATTAGACAGCTTCAGCAAGGCGTTGACGCAAACGTGAACGCAAAGAAAAATGACGTCATTGAGTTTACGTTCCATGCGTGCGTTTGTAGAAGAAATCTGCTTCAGCAAATCGTTATTTCCCTTAACTTCCCCAGATAGCGTCACATATGTATGACATCATATTCGTTTAATACGCTTGCGCAACATCCGGGTCCGTGGCTGGTTGATTCGATTTTGTTTTTCAAAATCACTTCGATAGTAACTAGAAAATATATTTAGATTAAATAAAAATAAAACAAAGTTTTCCAATCAGTGTAAGGTATCCAGAAATCACGCCTAAAAATATGGTATAAAAGTAAGTTTTCTAGTAAGGATTTTTAATCGTTTTTAACAAAATTTAATTATCATATAGATACAAGTCTAAGCAACAAAAGATATGGCATTATATTTAGTCGTTTAGTCACTATAAACATAGGTGATCACAAACGTGAACCTTCCTGCCTAAGCGTCGAATTTGCCATTTTCGACGTGTAGAACGCGAACGAATGACGTCAGTATAGAACCTTTCCTTAATTCACATTTGGACGTGAGGAATTCTCTAGCGACGATTCGAAATGACGCCAATGTTTCGTCATTCTAGCGCTCTACGTCATTCTCGGGCTACACGTTCGTATTACTGAAGTTGTCTATTCTCTCTCAGGAAACGTCATCATTTTCCCATGTTGCTTAGAATACGCGTATACATATAGTCAATCTCATTCCAACCAATGAAACTACTCGTTACATTGCATTTCACCGGCACTGTTCAAACTCAGTATTCGAAGAAAATGGCGATAAACAGACGCGATTATTTATATAATTACACCACGCAACAAATATAAGCTTGAAGAAAATGGCGATAAACAGACGCGATTATTTATATAATTACACCACGCAACAAATATACGCTTCAGATCGGAGAACAAGGCTCAACCATAACCTCCATAATAGAAGAAGAAGAAGAAAAAAATATACAGTAAGTTTTCATAAGTGAATTGGAGAAATAAGCTATTCTATTTTGGAATGATAGCGAATGTATCGGAGCAGGTCATTGAGAGAAATGTGGAATGACTGATTGTTAGTAAATGCACAACAAAAGTAAGATTTTACTTTGAAAGCTGTCATTCACTCAGTCGTTTAGATTGTGTGTTACTTTTTATATCTTTAATTCATTCTGTTAGTTGTTATTTATAATTACGAATATTAAAAAAAACATGAACATTTCAGCGTATAAAAGTTTTTGTATTCATTGTGAACACAATGTTAATTTACATTGATAAATGGCAGCAGTCAATGTAAAATTTTACTTAAGCATAAAATATTTTAAATCATCGATAACACAATAATTGTGTTATCGATGATTTGTTAACAATTATTGTTAACAAATTTTAAATACTGATATTAAAGTGCGATGATTTGTTAACAATTATTGTTAACAAATTTTAAATACTAATATTAAAGTGGAAAAATAAGATGATAAATATTATATATTTAATGCATAGAATTCTGTTTGAATTTTTATTTATTGTTCAAAGGTGTTTATAAAATGGGAATATGCAGTAATGTCTTAAATGATGAATAATAGCTTAAACAAAGACATGTTAATATCCAATTGTCTATCGATCAAAATTATATCCTCAATATTTTGTTGAAATCCTGTACATGAAAAAACTACAACGCCGATGTCTTAAATGATGAAAAAACTACAACGCCGATGTATTAAATGAAAAAAATTGTCTTTTATCCAATATGTGTAAATTTGACGCTAATTACTTACAATGCTACAATTTCATTTTTTAAATTAATAATTAAATTAAAAAAAATAGATACCCAAAGCACTCCAAATATTTTAATGGTCTTTAAATATTCTATTCCGATTGAAATTACGTATTATTTCTTCTTTAAAAACATATAAATGTCGATTGTCTTTTCTGAGAGATAGGTAAGGCTATCACTCTGCAGAGAGACAAAAAGTTCTCTGACTAAATAGTCTCTTTAAACATCGACTGAGGTTGGACACTGAACTTGCAGACTGCGATCGCGACCACGACCGCGACTGAGGTTTGCGATAGAACATGCACATTGATTACGACCGGCTTCACGATTTTTCAAATCAACGCGACTGAGGTTTGCGATAGAATATGCACATTGATTACGACCGGCTTCACGATTTTTCGAATCAACCAATAAGAGCTGATGTAGCATTCAGCTCGTAATAGATGGCCAATTGCCTCCTTTTTATTGACTATCGTAATGACGTAGTCGCTGCGACCACGACAATATTCAGCAAGTTGAATATTGTCGTGGTCGCAATAAAGAGTCGGGAAACGAGTTCTGATGGGATTGTTTCTATAGCAACGGTCGCGGTTGTGGCCGAGATCGCAGTCGCAAGGCCAGTGTGAATCCAGCCTAAAAAAGAAGAATTTTTGTTATTCAATTTGTTTTGAGAATTTATTAGTATGTCTTTAATATCGTTTGTTGTTTTCGATCTAACACTTAATTGATACTTCTAGCTGTAAGTTTCCGGTTATTTCTTTTTTGCCGGTTAGTAAAGATCTGAGCTCAGGCCGAACTCTGGAATTTGCAGAGTCGTTAGATCGTTAGTTTGTAATTAATATTATTGATATTCGTAAGAAATAGCGACTTTGCAAGACAAGGAAATAGTATATAATTCTCAAAGAATGAAAAAGTAAGAAATAAACCAAACCAAAACTAGCCAATTATAGCCCAAATATTTTTGATGTAATAAAATATTCTGGCTATAATTTGGCTAGTTTCTGTTTTGATTTTCTCAATATTCAATGTTCGTATTTACAGTAATAAGTAAATTGTAATGATCATAAATCATGAGCCATCAGCAACCATCTGAAGGTGTGACTAATCAATATTATAAGTTTCCCTTTCACAAATTCATTTGGTTAATCTAAACCTAAATGAAATTTAAGATCTTATTTCAATCAATAATCAAAAAGTATCTGTCATATATGTAATTCCATCGATAGATGGCAGCACTATGTAGACGAGCATAAAAAATATATATATAAAAATAAAAAAAAGACGAACTGACGGGTCAGAGCAGTTCGAGGATGTGCTGGCTAGAGGTAGCCTAAAGTTGTGTGACTGTCCAATTCTTTAATCTTAATCTCATTGAATTCTATAGCAAAGAATATAAAACATAACAGTATCCATCTTATTCAATGGCGTAGCTGAAAACTGAGAGGCCCTCCCACAAAAATGTCGATGGGGTCCCCCTATTTTTAATTTATCGATATAATTTATTTCAAACGCTATCTGAACTCTGTAACGCAGGGCGTACAGAGTTTAAATAGCGACGTACAGTACATTTATAATAATTGTTGGCGTAAAAATGATTTCCTTAAGCGTAAACGTTCAAAACCCTCTAAAAACTCTGAGTGTTAACGTTTATTTATAAGGATTCGCGTAAAAAAAGCCTAACGCAAACTAATTTATTAATAAGGTTAATACGTGAAACTTTATACAGGTGAAAAAAATTTTATTATATATGTTACCGGCAAAGTATGAAATGCAGGCATTCTATAGAATGCCTGACGTTTTTAGGCGAAGTATGAAATGATTAATATTATATATACTTTGCCTAGTCATTGTATATAATGCCTAGACATTATATAGACTGACAAATGCTATTTAGGCAAAGTATAAAATAGTCCCGCCCAGTGCCGGATCTAAGCAACACCACCTAGATGGTGTTGATCTAAGCCGATTGGACCGATTGCACCAATCTGACCCCGTGTTGAGGCAAAATGAAATCATGAAAAGACTAATAAACGAAGAATAATCGTTTAGATTTACTATTATGGCTGGGTTTTTATACCCCAGCCTTCGAACATCTAATTTTTGTAGATCTGCAAAAAGAAAAAATTTTTTTAGAAAAACTGAATGTAAATGAATCAATTTTATTTTATCTCTTCGAACATTTGGGAAATATTTTCTATTTAAATTAATTAACATTACTTTTGCAGAATTCAATGTATTCTTATTTAATATTCTGAAAAAAATTTCCTGAGTACTGAAATAAATTAACGGCGGGAAAATTTTTCTTAATTAGAATTAAGCATGCTTACAATATATAAATGTTGCCAGAAAATATCGAAAAAAGTTTCACAGTTTAAATGAAGGTTATTAGTTGATTATATCTATGAAGTTTTTTGAATGATTTACCTTTTTAAACTAATTATTGCGATGGACTATATCTTTATCAATTATCAATAATAACAGTAGATCCTTCGATATCATTTCTGGTAATATAGAAATAATGATTCACTTGTTGGATATCATATCATTTAAAAAATACTCACTTGTTATTCTTCAAATTCCATTTATAGTATATTACTTATTTCATATGGCTAAGATCTTCCAGTCTTATATTTACGTTAAAAATGCAAATTTCATCTACCTCAGTCATAAATCCAAGATCAACTCAACTAATAACCTTTTATTATTCATTTAAACTATGAAACGTTTTTCGTTATTTTCTGTCAATATTCATGTATAGTAAGTGTGCTTAATTCTAATTTAAGAATAAAGATTCACCCGCCGTTAATTTAGGGTTAAAAATCACATCATTTTAAAAAATACTCACTTGTTATTCTGCAAATTCCATTTATAGTCTATAATTCCATTTATAGTATTTATAATTCATTTCCTATGGATAAGATCTTCTGGTCTTATATTTACATTAAAAATGAGAGTTTCATCTACTTCAGTACTACTGTTCCAAGAGATAAAATAAAATCGATTCTTTACATTCAATTTTTCCAAAAAAATTTTTTTTGTGGATTTTTTAAAAATTAGATGTCCGAAGGCTGGGGTGTAAATGCCCGTCTATAATAGTAAATTTATTCTTCGTTTATTAGTCTTTTCATGATTTCATTTTTCCTCAACGCTGAGCCAGATTGGTGCAATCGATCCAATCGGCTTAGATCCCATTCTTCGTTTATTAGTCTTTTCATGATTTCATTTTGCCTCAACGCGGGCCAGATTGGTGCAATCGGTCCAATCGGCTAGATCCGGCACTGGGCGGGAGTATTTTATATTTTGCCTAAATAGCATTTGTCAGACTATATCAGGCGTTCTGCAAAAGTAATGTTAATTTTTTAAATAGAAAATTTTTTCCCACATGTTTCAAGAGATGAGATAAATCGATTCATTTACATTCAATTTTTCCAAAAAAAATTTTCTTTTCGCGGATCTACAAAAATTAGATGTTCGAAGTCTGGGGTAGAAAAGTCCAGCCATAATAGTAAATCTAAACGATTATTCTTCGTTTATTAGTCTTTTCATGATTTCATTTTGCCTCAACGCGGGCCAGATTGGTGCAATCGGTCCAATCGGCTAGATCCGGCACTGGGCGGGAGTATTTTATATTTTGCCTAAATAGCATTTGTCAGACTATATCAGGCGTGTCAAACTCATTTAATTCAAGGGCCATTTAATGAGCCTGTAAGATTGCCGCGGGCCACATCATATTTAAATTTTTTTTTAAATTACATTTTAGAGTAAGGATTCAGAAATATAGATAGAATAATAAAAAACATTGTGTAATTAAAAGAACATATTGCAAAAATATATAATTACTACATAATTGCTTTTAATTATATACGTTTTTTTTAATTTAATTCCTCGCTATTAATCTAATTTTCTATTAAGGAGTAAAAGTCACATTTTCTGTACAAAAACAAAAGCTTTCATTAAAATTTTATGAATTCAAATATTCATAACTACTTATATTTTTAAAATAAATTAATAACAAATTAATAAGTAAATATTTAACAAGCCCCTTAGCATGTCCTTCAAAGAGGGATTGTTTGGAAGGACTTGATTATTGTATTTGGCTATCCAAAAAAAATACAGGTTCTCATTTTTGACTTTTTGATTTTAGTAAGAAATTTCTCAAAAAACGATGTAGTTCTTGCAGGAAAACACTTAGTTTACGCCACCAATCCGGAAGCCATCTGAACGTATATGTTCGATAAGACCAATCGAAAAAATTTGTACAACAAATTTCATTTAAATCAAACTAGTGCATCATAGTATATGACATAGCTATGAAGCGAGAATTACTTCCTATTATCTTATAACATATTGCTCTCATTTTCATTTTAGTTAAGAATGTTGAGGGCCACAGCAAATCACTTCGAGGGCCGCCAGTTTGACACCCCTGGCCTAGTTATTATATACAATGCCTAGGCAAAGTATATGTAATATTAATCGTTTCATACTTTGTCTAAAAACGCCAGGCATTCTATACAGGGTGTAAATTATCTCCTTCAAAAAAACTAAACTATGAGGTAGACGAAATTCAGGCGATTAAAGTGATATAAGACACTTGGGGTCGAAAATCGCAAGTAACGCCGTAAATTGAAACTCAAACTAAGCTGAATGGCTTGGCGCTGCATAGCACAAGTGTGGGCGACTGTGTTCGCTCACACTTGTCTCGTGCTTTGCTTGATTGACTGTGTTCGCTCACGCTTGGCTCATACTTTGCTTGATTGACAATGTGTAATGCAGCGTCTTCTACCACAGCATTCAAACAAGGCAAACAGACGTAAGGCTATCACTCTGCAGAGAGACAAAAAGTTCTCTGACTAAATAGTCTCTTTAAAAGTACTGCAACATCGACTGAGGTTGGACACTGAACTTGCGACTGCGATCGCGACCACGACCGCGACTGAGGTTTGCGATAGAACATGCACATTGATTACGACCGGCTTCACGATTTTTCAAATCAACCAATAAGAGCTGATGTAGCATTCAGCTCGTAACAGATGGCCAAATGCCTCCTTTTTATTGGCTATCGTAATGACGTAGTCGCTGCGACCACGACAATATTCAGCAAGTTGAATATTGTCGTGGTCGCA